>JAWZSL010000374.1:0-16797 GCA_034769285.1 Lutjanus argentimaculatus | reverse complement strand
TTCTACTAGCACTTTAAAAACAGCATTTTTTAGGTTCTTTTTCATTACTAAATATTTGCTTTTAAACAAGCTTCCCCAAGCAGCATTATAAAAAATTACACCAAAATATATCATTAAACAGTTTTTTTTAAATGACATTACGATACTTCTACAGTCATAAAAAAGGACAAGAAAAAAAAATTTAAAAGACCTTCAAAAAAAATAAAAAAATTGTAAACAAAATTTTTAAGACCCTCTTTGCAACGACCACCACACACAAGAGACGGGGAGAAAGAAAGAAAAGGTTTATCCAGGTGGGGCCCCGATTATTTGCCAAAATATTGAAATTTTTCCCAACATTGGCCCAAAAAATAATTTTTAGGTTTTTTTTGCCGTTGATTTTTAAATAGTAAAAGTTATGTCATGTTGTAAAAAAACCAAAATTTAATCTCACCCAAAGGGAATTTCGATGGACTGAAAACCCTCCATTTTCAGTACTTTGGGTTACCCAGAAAAGAGTTTTTACTGAGACCATCCAGACTTCCCGGGGTTTCCTCCAGAGTGTCGGGAGACAAAAAATTTTTCAATCGTGTAAATTTCTTTTACAGCCCCGAAGTGAACGAAGTTTCTCTTTCCCCAAACAAATTTTTCCTTGGGGGAAAAGGGCTGGGTTTATTTCGTGCTTTCCCCCTGCCCAACCTTTTTCCACAACAGCAACTGCCTTTTCCCTTCTATTTTTTCTTCTTCATGTGCATTTCTTTTTTCTAACACTTTTTAAATTTTTTTGGGTTTACTGACCCCGAAATCCAAGGGAAAGCTTGCCATAATAATGAGAAAACAAATGGGAAGCCTCGCTTTGAGCAACGCCCTTCCCACAAAAATTTTCCTGACCAGTCATAATTACTTTTGAGTTATTTTTAAATTTTAAATTCTGCCTATAAAAAAACTGAATTACAGATATCTGTAATTGTCATTTAGGATGGTTGACGAGCCCGAGTGTGGGTTTTAAAAGTGACGAAAATTTCGGATATCTGAATTTTTTTTTGTTTTGACTAGTAAAAAATTTGAATTGCAGATATTTTCAAAAATGTATTTTTGACTAGTCAAAATTTGATGTTATAGTATTTTTAAATAAAAATTTACTTACTAGTCATAATATAATTACGACTAGTAAAAAATGAAATTATTGATATAAATTAAATGTTTTTTCCCGGTTAGTAAAATTTTAAAAGCTTTTAAAATGTTAAAAGGGCTTCCATAGTTCACACCCCATTTGTGATTTTCACAAGGGACAGATCAAAGCGCCTTTTTGGAAGTCTTAGTGGACAGACCCACAGTGCTTTGTGAGTCACAGTGGCCCACATCACCCAATTGTGATGTAAACAATGGCCCAGATCACAGTGCTTTGTGATGTCACAGTGGACAGATCACACCCAATTGTGATGTAACAAGGGCCCGTTCAAACGCTTTGTGTTGTACAGTGGACAGTCCAAAAGCCAATTGCGAGGGTCACAGTTGGACAGATCACACCCAAATTGTGATTTTCCAGTGGACGGGATAAAAACTTTTTTGTGAGGGCCCCGGGTGGAAAATCAAAGGTTTTGGTAATGCCCACAATGGCCCAATCACAGTGCTTTGTGTTTTGTCCCAGGGAAAGATCACACCCAAATTTGGTGATGTCACGGGGAAAGGATAAAAGCGTTTTTGTGAGGTCACAATGGACAGATCAAAGCGCTTTTTTTTTTCACAGGGGACAGATACACCCAAATTTTTTGAGGGCCCACGTGGACGATCAAAGCGTTTTGTGATGTCAAAAGGGAAGTTCACATTTGTTTTTGTGATGTCACGTGGAAGGACCCAGCCAATTATGATGTCACAGTGGACAGTTCACAGCGCTTTGGGGATGTCACAATGGACAGATAAAAGTCCCTTGTGATGTCACATTTGGACAGATACAGCGCTTTGTATGTCCAGTGGCCCGATCACACCCAAATTTTGTGATGTCACAGTAGACAGACCCAAAGCGTTTTGGGGTGAGTCACAATGGACAGACCCAAAGCGCTTTGGGTGCACATGGGACACTCAAAAGCCAATTGTGATGTCACAGTGGACAGATCCCCGAAAAATTGTGTTTTACAATAGACAGTTTCAAAGCGCTTTTTTGGCTGCCCACTTTGGGACAGTCCCCCAAGGCGCTTTGTATTCACGGGTGGACAGAAAAAAGCTTTTGGGGTTATTCAAAATTGGACAGACCCAAAGCCCCTTTGGTGATGTCATAGGGGGAACAAAATTCACAGTGCTTTGTGATGTCACGGGGACACTTCACAGCCAATTGTGATGTCAAAATGGACAGAAAAAAGGCTTTGTATGTCACAGTGGACAAATGACACCCCCCAATTTGTGTGTCCCAGTGGAAGATCAAAGCGCTTTTGTTGTGTCAAAGTGGACAGACCCAAAGGCTTTGTGCGGTCACATA
Source organism: Lutjanus argentimaculatus (assembly GCA_034769285.1). Lineage (NCBI taxonomy): Eukaryota > Metazoa > Chordata > Actinopteri > Lutjaniformes > Lutjanidae > Lutjanus > Lutjanus argentimaculatus. The sequence goes on along the minus strand of JAWZSL010000374.1, from coordinate 14,342 downwards.
AAACGGGATCCGGGCCAATTGGGGATGTCACAGTGGACAAAATCAAAGTGTTTTGTGATGCCCACAGGGGGCAGTCAAAACCCAAATTTTTGATGTCACGGGGGGACAGATCAAAGGGGCTTTGGTGATGTCAAGGGGGACAGACCCACAGGGGGCTTGTGATGTCACAGGGGGCCCAGCTCACACCCCAATTGTGATTTTCACAGTGGACAGATCACAGCCAATTGGGGATGTAAACAGTGGACAGATCAAAGTGCTTTGTGATGTCACAGTGGACAGATCAAAACCCAAATTTTTGATGTAACGTGGACAGATCAAAAGCGCTTTGGGATGTCACAATGGAAGACCCACAGTGCTTTGTGATGCCCCACCGTGGACAGATCAAAGCGCTTTTTTGATGTCACAGTGGACAGATCTCAGCGCTTTTGATGCCCACAATGGGCAGATCAAAGCACTTTGGGGATGTCATAGTGGACAGATCACAGTGCTCGGGGGATGCCCACGGGTGGCCCGATCACCCCAAATTTTGGTAATGCACAGTGGACAGTTCAAAGCGCTTTGTGATGTAAACAATGGACAGATCACAGCGCTTTGGGGTTTGCCCACAGTGGACAGATAACAGCCAATTGTAAATGTCCAGGGGAAAAGATCAAAGCGCTTTGTGATGTCACAGGGGGACAGATCACACCATTTGTGATGTCCAGTGGACAGATCAAAGCGCTTTGGGTTTGTCACAGTGGACAGATCACAGGGGCTTTGGGGATGTCACAATGGGCAGATAAAAGGGCGCCTTGTGAGTCATAGTGGACCAGATCACAGTGCTCTGTGATGTCACAGTGGCCGATCAAAAACCCCAAAAATTGTGATTCCCAGTGGACGGGGAATCAAAGTGTTTTGGTGATGTCACCAAAGGGGACAAAATCACAGTGCTTTTTTTAAATGCCACGGGGACAGTTTCACACCCCCAATTTTAAATGTCACAGTGGCCCAGATCAAAGCGCTTTTTGCTGTCACATGGGACAGAACACAAAATTTGTGATGTAAACATGGGACAGATCACACCCAAATTGTGATGTCCAGTGGACCAGACCCAAAAGAAACTTTGTGATGTCAAAAAGGGACTGATAAAACCCAATTGACAAAAACCCAAACAGCCAACTGTGTTGTCCCCAGGACACAGTGCTTTGTGATGTCACAGTGGATTTGATCAAACCCAATTGACAGACCAAAACCCAACCCTTTTTGATGTCAAAGGACACAGTGCTTTGTGATGTCACAGTGGACAGATCTTGTTGGGCAAGCTATTTGGGAAAAAATGTAGTGACTAAGCTACAAGTTACCAAACTTTAAAATTGAAGCTTCATTTACACTGAAGCTACCCACCAGGGGAAATGCAGCAAGAAAGGGAATACAAAAAAAATTACAATAGTTTAAAACTACACCCAAAGCTTTTTTTTAAAAAAATCAGAACAACTTCTTTCCCAAGCCCTTGTATCTACCTCATTGATTTGTGTTTTGATTAATTTTTAAAGGCGGATGTAAACCTGTTTATTTTTCCTTTTAAAGGATTAATAAAGTAGTCAAATTTTTATTTAAATTGACCACAACAATTTGGTTTTGTAGAGAATTTTTTTTAAAAAAAAAAAAAAAAAAAAAAAAAACCTGCACAAGGGAAAATTTTGAGTAAAAAAACCCCAAAGTTTTATTTTCAGCTTCTCCTGTCTTTCCCTTTTTTCCCCACCTCTTCCTGCCTAAAAACCCCCTTCCCCACACACACACCCCCCACTCCCCGGGAAAACACACAGCAAAAACACACACTTTTTTTTCTTTTGCTGCCAAGGGCATGTTGCTAGCTTGTTTCCCTGTTTTGCTGTTGGTTTTGCTGACTGAGTTGTGATGAAATTTGCTTAGCTGGCGAAAAAAAAGTTTTTTTGAGAAATGTAGGGTTAAAAATAGTTTAAAACCGCTACTTGTAAAAACTGCTTTCTGCTCAACAATGGGACAGTTTACAGCGCTTGTGATGTAAAAATGGACAGATCCAGCCAATTGTGATGTCACAAATGGACAGATCCCCAGTGCTTTGTGATTTTCACAGTGGACAGGGCACAGCCAATTGTGATTTTCCCCAGTGGACAGAAACAAAGCGCTTTTTAAAGTCACAAAATGGACAGAAACAAAAGCCAACTCCCGAACCTGGGCCCCCGGTGAGACCCCCAAAGGATTTCCCAGTCCATTGCCTTAACCACTCGGCCCCCCCCCAAAAATCCATACATTTTCTTACAAAAAACCCGTGATCTCTCCATCTGCAATTTGTGGAACAGAATTGCAAAGTGATGTCACCCAAAAAAAGTTTACCAAAATCCTGTTTTACTGAAAGTGGACGGAACACATCTGATTGTGGACCCGAAAAATGTTTAAATTGTGGGGTCCCCCCAAAAACTTTCCCAAAGGGCATGTCACAGTGGGGGGAAAAACATCCCCTGGTGGGGCTAACCAAAAATTTATCTGTTTTATGGGCGCAATTGGGCTGGGATGTCCCGTTCGGGTGTCACGAGGATAACGGCGAAGCTTCACCATCCCCGCTACAAATTGTGTGTCCGGGGAGACTGAAGGTGCCCCAAATTTGGGAAAAGGGAAAACAGCAATGGGGCACATAAATTTTGATGTGAGAAATGGACAGATTTACAGCGCTTTTGAGGTTCACAATGGGGGGGAGATCAAAGCGCCCTTGTGATTTTTCACAGTGGACAGATTTACAGCCCAATTGTGATGTCACAGTGGACAAAATCAAAGCGCTTTGGGGATGTCAACAATTTGGGCAGAAAACAAAGCGCCTTTTTTGATGTCATAGTGGACAGATCAAAGGGGCTTTGTGAGGGCCCCAGTGGACCCGTCAAAGCGCTTTGTGATTTTCACAGGGGACAAAAATCAAACCCCTTTGGGGCTGTTCCCCGTGGACAAAATCACAGTGCTTTGTGTTTCACGTGGACAGATCAAAGGCTTTTTTGGGGTTCCCCAGTGGAAAAGATCAAAGGGGCTTTGTGATCACCCAAAGGACAGATCAAAGCGCCCCTTTTGATGTCACAGTGGACGATCCAAACGCTTTGTATTCCACAATGGACGATCAAAGCGCTTTGTGATGTCACAGTGGACAGATCACAGCGCTTTGTGATGTCACAGTGGACAGATCACAGCCAATTGTGATGTCACAGTGGACAGATTGGTGCGCATGCCCCCGAAGGTGCGTGCAGCCTGTTGCAGTCGCTCCTGCCGTTCTCTAGTTTTTTCAACTTTTTTTGCTTTATTATTTAACTATTTCGACTTGGTATTTTCCTGACTTACTTTTGAAGCTGTGCCCTCTCTGAATATGCTTTTTGAGAGAGTTTTGTCCTTTTTCCTTACGCTTTATTTACTTTTTTCACTCGGACCCGGCACCGTTGCGCAACAACTACATGGCCGCTTTGTTTACTCCAGAGAACAGCTGATCGCGCTGAGGCCGGCCGGCTTGTCAGCTAGAACATCAGCGGTCCCTGCTGAACTATGGAGGAAAACACACAGAGGACGCAGGGGAGGATTTAAACAACAGATGAAAAAAGCTGGGTCGAGACAACGGAGGCTTATGGAGAAGAGGAGATATAAACCGTGTCTCCCCTCTCTCATCATGGGCAACGTGAGGTCGCTGGCAAATAAGACGGATGAGCTAACAGCACTCACCAGGAGTCAGAGGGAGTACCGGGAGTGTAGTCTGATGTGCTTTACGGAGACATGGCTGCACCAGGACATACCCGACGACAACGTCTCCATCGATGGCTTTCAGACTGTTCGGGCCGACCGGGATCGCACCGAGAGCGGTAAGCGCAAAGGAGGGGGGCTTGCCGTGCTAGTTAATAACCGCTGGTGTAATCCTGGTCACATTACCATCAAGGAACCGCATCTGTTGCCCGGACATTGAACTGTTGGCTGTTGGACTCAGGCCGTATTATTTGCCCAGGGAGTTTTCACATGCCATTATTGTGACTGTTTACATCCCCCCCTCTGCCAACCCGACGTCGGCATGTGACGTCACTCACTCCGCCATAGCCCGTCTGCAGACTCAACACCCGAGTGCATTCATCGCCATCTCGGGTGACTTCAACCACGTCACCATGGCAACAACCCTGCCCAGCTTTACCCAGTATGTTAACTGTCCTACTAGAGAGGGGAGAACCCTGGACTTGCTGTATGCAAACGCCAAGGATGCATACAGCTGCTCCCCCCTCCCCCCTCTGGGTAGGTCAGATCACAACCTGGTACACCTCAACCCCCGCTATGTACCTCTAGTGAGGAGCCAACCTGCGACCACCAAGACAGTGAGGAGATGGTAAGAGGAGGCTTATGAGGCACTACAGGGCTGTTTTGAGGTGACAGACTGGCAGACACTCTGTGAGCCGCATGGAGAGGACATTGATGGGCTCACAGAGTGCATAACAGACTACATCACTTTCTGTGTGGACTCCACTGTCCCAGCCAGGACGGTCCATTGTTATCCAAATAACAAACCGTGGGTAACAAAGGACATCAAAGCCATCCTCAATGCAAAGAAGAGGGCTTTCAGAGCTGGTAACAGGGAGGAGGTGAGAACGATACAGGGGGAACTAAAGGTGAAAATCAGGGAGGCTAAGGAGAAGTACAGGAGGAAGCTGGAGTGGAAGCTCCAGCAGAACAACATGAGAGAGGTCTGGAGTGGAATGAGGACCATCACTGGCTTCAGGACCAACCACAACAGAGGAGTTGAAGGCAGTATTGACAGGGCCAATGAACTGAATCTGTTCTTTAACAGATTTGATAATGCTGGCCCTGCCCATCCCCCCACTGACTCTTCTGCTGTATATTTTGGACAACCACTGCCACCACTCATCCCCCCCTCCACCCCTCCTCCTCCTTTTTCACCTTCTTACATCCCCCCACCATGCAGTGTGAGACCTCCTCACACCTCCTCCCCCGCTGGCCCAACTGAATGTACTCTCCATCTTGAGGACTACACCCCCCCACACCTGCCACCCCCACAGTGTGCCTCACTGCTGAGCAGGTGAGAAGACAGCTGTTGAAGCTCCACTCAAGTAAGGCTGCAGGCCCTGATGGTGTCAGCCCCAGGGTGCTCAAAGCCTGTGCCCCCCAGCTGTGTGGAGTTCTTCAGCATGTCTTCAACTTGAGCCTGAGTCTCCAGAGGGTCCCCGTGCTGTGGAAGACATCCTGCCTCGTTCCTGTACCGAAGACGTCACGTCCCAGTGAACTCAAGGACTACAGACCCGTGGCATTAACCTCCCACATCATGAAGACCCTGGAGAGACTTGTCCTAGAGCAGCTCCGGCCCCTGGTCAAGCCACACCTGGACCCCCTCCAGTTCGCCTATCAGCCCCGACTTGGAGTGGAGGACGCCATCATCTACCTGCTCAACCGCGTCTACACCCACCTGGATAAGCCGGCGAGCACTGTGAGAGTCATGTTTTTTGACTTCTCCAGTGCATTCAACACCATCCGTCCAGCTCTACTGGGTGACAAGCTGACAGCAATGCAGGTGGATGCCCCCCTGGTGTCCTGGATTGTTGACTACCTGACTGGCAGACCACAGTACGTGCGCCTGCAGCACTGTGTGTCGGGCAGTGTGGTTAGCAACACCGGGGCCCCGCAGGGGACTGTCCTCTCTCCCTTCCTCTTCACCCTTTACACCACGGACTTCAACTATTGGACAGAGACCTGCCATCTTCAGAAGTTTTCTGATGACTCTGCCATAGTTGGATGTATCAGCAAGGGTGATGAGGACGAGTACAGGGCTACTACTGTGACAACTTTGTCACATGGTGTGAGCGGAACCATCTGCAGCTCAACGTGGCAAAGACAAAGGAACTGGTTGTGGATCTGAGGAGGACCAAGGCACCGGTGACCCCTGTTTCCATCCAGGGGGTCAGTGTGGACATTGTGGAGGATTACAAGTATCTGGGAGTACACATTGACAATAAACTGGACTGGGCAAAGAACACCGACGCTCTCTACAGGAAGGGCCAGAGCCGTCTCTATTTCCTGAGGCGACTGAGGTCCTTCAACATCTGCCGAACTATGCTCAGGATCTTCTATGAGTCTGTGGTGGCCAGTGCTATCCTCTATGCTGTTGCATGCTGGGGCAGCAGGCTGAGGGTGGCGGACGCTAACAGACTCAACAAACTGATCCGCAAGGCCAGCGACGTTGTTGGAACTGAGTGTGACTCCCTGATGGTGGTGTCAGAGAGGAGGATGCTGTCCAAGCTACGGACTATCCTGGATAACGACTCACACCCACTCCACCCTCTGCTGACCAGACACAGGAGCACCTTCAGTGGGAGACTCATACCACCAAAATGCACCACTGAGCGCCACAGGAAATCATTCCTGCCTGTGGCCATCAAACTGTACAATTCCTCCCTCTGAGTGGCCCTTGGACTATTCACCCAGTAATTTGTTTATATATTCATACAGTTTCTCCAGTTCACACAACTTAAATAATTACTCTGTGCAATAATTTAGCTAGTGCAATAACTGTAAACTGTTAAATATGCAATTTTTGTCAATCTCATACCACAATGCACATGTACATAATCCTTAATTTTGCACTACTTTCCAAATTTGTTCTATTTTTCTTTTCAGAAAGCAATGCACATACCTTACCATCACTGTATATAGTCTGTTTATTATCTATTTTTACCATCTGTGTATATTTGATAGGTTAGATATATATTTTTAAACTTCTCACTATATTTTTATTCTTATTTTATATTTTTATATTTTTTATATTTCACTTCTGTTTGCACTATATCTTTCTTGATCTTGGAAGGAGCACCTGTAACATCAACAATTTCCCCTCGGGGATAAATAAAGTATTCTGATTCTGATTCTGATTCTGATTCAGATCCAAAGCACTTAGTGCTGTCACATGGGACAGATCACAGTGCTTTGTGATGTCACAATTGACAGATCAAAGCGCTTTGGGATGTCACAGTGGACAGATCACAGTGCTTTGTGATGTCACAGTGGACAGATCACAGCGCTTTGTGATGTCACAGTGGACAGATCACAGTGCTTTGTGATGTCCACAGTGGAAAGATCACAGCCAATTGTGATGTCACAGTGGACAGATCACAGCCAATTGTGATGTCACAGTGGACAGATCAAAGCGCTTTATGATGTCACAATGGACAGATCAATGTGCTTTGTGATGTCACAGTGGACAGATCACAGCCAATTGTGATGTCACAGTGGACAGATCAAAGCGCTTTATGATGTCACAATCGACAGATCAAAGTGCTTTGTGTTGTCACATTGGACAAATCACAGCGCTTTGTGATGTCACAATGGACGGATCAAAGCGCTTTGTGATGTCACAGTGGACAGATCACCGCCAATTGTGATGTCACAGTGGACAGATCACAGCCAATTGTGATGTCAAAATGGACAGATCACAGCGCTTTGTGATGTCACAGTGGAAAGATCAAAGCGCTTTGTGATGTCACATGGGACAGATCACAGCCAATTGTGATGTCACAGTGGACAGATCACAGCGCTTTGTGATGTCACAGTGGACAGATCACAGCCAATTGTGATGTCACATGTGGACAGATCACAGCCAATTGTGATGTCACAGTGGACAGATCAAAGGGCTTTGTGATGTCACAGTGGACAGATCACAGCGCTTTGTGATGTCACAGTGGAAAGATCAAAGCGCTTTGTGATGTCACAGGGGGACAGATCACAGCCAATTGTGATGTCACAGTGGACAGATCACAGCGCTTTGTGATGTCACAGTGGACAGATCACAGCCAATTGTGATGTCACAGTGGACAGATCACAGCCAATTGTGATGTCACAGTGGACAGATCAAAGTGCTTTGTGATGTCACAATGGACAGATCAAAGCGCTTTGTGGCTGTCACAATGGACAGATCAAATCGCCTTGTGATGTCACAGTGGACAGATCACAGCGCTTTGTGATGTCACAGTGGACAGATCAAAGGGCTTTGGGATGTCACAGTGGACAGATCACAGCCATTTATGATGTCACAGTGGACAGATCACAGCGCTTTGTGATGTCACAGTGGACAGATCAAAGGGCCTTGTGATGTCATAGAGGACAGATCACAGTGCTTTGTGATGTCACAGTGGACACATCACAGCCAAATGTGATGTCACAGTGGACAGATCAAACCAGTTGGTGATGTCACAGTGGACAGATCACAGCCAATTGTGATGTCACAGTGGACAGATCAAAAGGGCTTTGTGATGTCACAGTGGACAAATCAAAGCCCTTTGTGCTGTCACAGTGGACAGATCACAGCCAATTATGATGTCAAAGTGGACAGATCACAGCCAATTATGATGTCAAAGTGGACAGATCACAGCCAATTGTGATGTCACAGTGGACAGATCACAGCGCTTTGTGATGTCACAGTGGACAGATCAAAGCACTTTGTGATGTCACAGTGGACAGATCACAGCCAATTGTGATGTCACAGTGGACAGATCAAAGCGCTTTGTGATGTCACAATGGACAGATCAAAGCTCTTTGTGCTGTCACATGGGACAGATCATAGCCAATTGTGATGTCACAGTGGACAGATCAAAGCACTTTGTGATGTCACAGTGGACAGATCACAGCCAATTGTGATGTCACAGTGGACAGATCAAAGCGCTTTGTGATGTCACAATGGACAGATCAAAGCGCTTTGTGCTGTCACATGGGACAGATCACAGCCAATTGTGATGTCACAGTGGACAGATCAAAGCGCTTTATGATGTCACAATGGACAGATCAATGTGCTTTGTGATGTCACAGTGGACAGATCACAGCCAATTGTGATGTCACAGTGGACAGATCAAAGCGCTTTGTGTTGTCACATTGGACAGATCACAGCGCTTTGTGATGTCACAATGGACAGATCAAAGCGCTTTGTGATGTCACAGTGGACAGATCACAGCGCTTTGGAATGTCACAATGGACAGATCAAAGCCAATTGTGATGCCACAGTGGACAGACCAAAGTGCTTTGTGATGTCACAGTGGACAGATCACCGCCAATTGTGATGTCACCGTGGACAGATCACAGCCAATTGTGATGTCACAGTGGACAGATTCAAAGCGCTTTGTGATGATACAATGGACAGATCACAGTGCTTTGTGATGTCACAGTGGACAGATCACAGCCAATTGTGATGTCACAGTGGACAGATCACAGTGCTTTGTGATGTCACAGTGGACAGATCAAAGCGCTTTGTGATGTCACAGTGGAAAGATCAAAGCGCTTTGTGATGTCACATGGGACAGATCACAGCCAATTGTGATGTCACAGTGGACAGATCACAGCGCTTTGTGATGTCACAGTGGACAGATCACAGCCAATTGTGATGTCACAGTGGGACAGATCACAGCCAATTGTGATGTCACAGTGGACAGATCAAAGTGCTTTGTGATGTCACAATGGACAGATCAAAGCGCTTTGTGCTGTCACAATGGACAGATCAAATCGCCTTGTGATGTCACAATGGACAGATCACAGCGCTTTGTGATGTCACAATGGACAGATCAAAGCACTTTGTGATGTCACAGTGGACAAATCACAGCGCTTTGTGATGTCACAATGGACAGATCAAAGCACCTTGTGATGTCACAGTGGACAGATCAAAGCGCTTTGTGATGTCACAGTGGACAGATCACAGCCAATTGTGATGCCACAGTGGACAGATCAAAGCACTTTGTGATGTCACAATGGGACAGATCACAGCCAATTGTGATGTCACAGTGGACAGATTAAAGCGCTTTGTGATGTCACAATGGACAGATCAAAGCTCTTTGTGCTGTCACATGGGACAGATCACAGCCAATTGTGATGTCACAGCGGACAGATCAAAGCGCTTTATGATGTCACAGTGGACAGATCAAAGGGCCTTGTGATGTCATAGAGGACAGATCACAGTGCTTTGTGATGTCCCAGTGGACACATCACAGCCAATTGTGATGTCACAGTGGACAGATCAAAGCAGTTGGTGATATCACAGTGGACAGATCACAGCCAATTGTGATGTCACAGTGGACAGATCAAAGGGCTTTGTGATGTCACAGTGGACAGATCAAAGCCCTTTGTGCTGTCCCAGTGGACAGATCACAACCAATTGTGATGTCAAAGTGGACAGATCACAGCCAATTGTGATGTCACAGTGGACAGATCACAGCGCTTTGTGATGTCACAGTGGACAGATCAAAGCGCTTTGTGATGTCACATGGGACAGATCACAGCCATTTATGATGTCACAGTGGACAGATCACAGCACTTTGTGATGTCACAGTGGACAGATCAAAGGGCCTTGTGATGTCATAGAGGAGAGATCACAGTGCTTTGTGATGTCACAGTGGACACATCACAGCCAATTGTGATGTCACAGTGGACAGATCAAAGCAGTTGGTGATGTCACAGTGGACAGATCACAGCCAATTGTGATGTCACAGTGGACAGATCAAAGGGCTTTGTGATGTCACAGTTTACAGATCAAAGCCCTTTGTGCTGTCACAGTGGACAGATCACAGCCAATTATGATGTCAAAGTGGACAGATCACAGCCAATTGTGATGTCAAAGTGGACAGATCACAGCCAATTGTGATGTCACAGTGGACAGATCACAGCGCTTTGTGATGTCACAGTGGACAGGTCAAAGCACTTTGTGATGTCACAGTGTACAGATCACAGCCAATTGTGATGTCACAGTGGACAGATCAAAGCGCTTTGTGATGTCACAATGGACAGATCAAAGCTCTTTGTGCTGTCACATGGGACAGATCACAGCCAATTGTGATGTCACAGTGGACAGATCAAAGCACCTTGTGATGTCACAGTGGACAGATCACAGCCAATTGTGATGTCACAGTGGACAGATCAAAGCGCTTTGTGATGTCACAATGGACAGATCAAAGCGCTTTGTGATGTCACATGGGACAGATCACAGCCAATTGTGATGTCACAGTGGGACAGATCAAAGCGCTTTATGATGTCACAATGGACAGATCAATGTGCTTTGTGATGTCACAGTGGACAGATCACAGCCAATTGTGATGTCACAGTGGACAGATCAAAGCGCTTTATGATGTCACAATCGACAGATCAAAGTGCTTTGTGATGTCACAGTGGACAGATCACAGCCAATTGTGATGTCACAGTGGACAGATCAAAGCGCTTTGTGATGATACATTGGACAGATCACAGTGCTTTGTGATGTCACAGTGGACAAATCACAGCCAATTGTGATGTCACAGTGGACAGATCAAAGCGCTTTGTGATGTCACAGTGGACAGATCAAATCGTTTTGTGCTGTCACATGGGACAGATCACAGCGCTTTGTGATGTCACAGTGGACAGATCACAGCCATTTATGATGTCACAGTGGACAGATCACAGCGCTTTGTGATGTCACAGTGGACAGATCAAAGGGCCTTGTGATGTCATAGAGGACAGATCACAGTGCTTTGTGATGTCACAGTGGACACATCACAGCCAATTGTGATGTCACAGTGGACAGATCAAAGCAGTTGGTGATGTCACAGTGGACAGATCACAGCCAATTGTGATGTCACAGTGGACAGATCAAACCAGTTGGTGATGTCACAGTGGACAGATCACACGCCAATTGTGATGTCACAGTGGACAGATCAAAGGGCTTTGTGATGTCACAGTGGACAGATCAAAGCCCTTTGTGCTGTCACAGTGGACAGATCACAGCCAATTATGATGTCAAAGTGGACAGATCACAGCCAATTGTGATGTCAAAGTGGACAGATCACAGCCAATTGTGATGTCACAGTGGACAGATCACAGCGCTTTGTGATGTCACAGTGAGAGATCAAAGCACTTTGTGATGTCACAGTGGACAGATCACAGCCAATTGTGATGTCACAGTGGACAGATCAAAGCGCTTTGTGATGTCACAATGGACAGATCAAAGCTCTTTGTGCTGTCACATGGACAGATCATAGCCAATTGTGATGTCACAGTGGACAGATCAAAGCACTTTGTGATGTCACAGTGGACAGATCACAGCCAATTGTGATGTCACAGTGGACAGATCAAAGCGCTTTGTGATGATACAATGGACAGATCACAGTGCTTTGTGATGTCACAGTGGACAGATCACAGCCAATTGTGATGTCGACTCAAAATGGAGCCTGAACGCTGTGACTGAACACTTTCACTCTCAGGTTCCCTCCCTGTTCTCATGCAGCCTTCGTGGATCACCTGAGCAGTGTTACTCCTCCCCTCTCCATTCATAGGAACCTGTGTGTGTATGTTGTGAAATATGATGTGATGCTTTAAGATGATGAGCTGATGAGCTCAACCTGGGGACTGGATTAGAAGAACTGGAGGAGAACGGGGTGGAGGAGGGACACAACAATTTTATGCAGGAATGACAGCTGAAAGCTGCAGAGAGAACAGAGTTAAAGTTTTGACATGATTGGCTGATGGAGACTGTGGCTAAATCTCTTTGGTTGACTTAAAGAGTGAACGCCCATGGACAGCTGATTGAGAATAAATGGTAAAGAGAGAAGAGACAGTTAGGGATGAATGAGACATAAAGACAGTCTTCATGATTGAACATACACTGAGAGAGCAAGAACAGGGAGGTTTGATACTTTTAATAGTTTAAATAATATTGAAATTGATCAGCTGACTCTCCAAATACACACATACTGTTTGTCATCTTGATCCTCACTGTGTTCTTTTTCTGGAGCTGATCTGAAACCAGCCTTCAGCCTTCAGGGAACAGCATCAACATGCCCCAGTAAAAAACCCCACGAATGGAGCCATGAGAATAGGGCTGCAAAATTAATCCAGATATTTTCCAAATCACAATATGAACCAACTGCAATATTCAAATCATAGAAGCTGCAATTTTTTGATGAAGTAAAAATGTGTGACAAACAGCATTATACTGAAGTACTGTAGTATTGCTACAAATCGTGTCTCCAGATGTTCTCCAGGTTCAGACCCCAACAACTGTCACATCATGACTTTAATTGTATGTTTTTTGTAAAATTTATGAATTGTGATGCAAAAATGATCATTCCCACTAACCATGAATCATATCACAATATCTGTGAAAAATAACCCCTGATTTTAAATTAATGAATGAATTTATTTTATTTAACAGTGTCAGTGCACATTTACTTAGCTACACCAGAGTTTAGCTATAAGCTAATTTTCATCTGAAGTCCCCCGGGCAGGAAACAGAGAAATATTTCCCTGCTAAAAGACACTATTATATAAAAACACAATTACAAAATAGAACATATTCACCATATCGTGCAAACCCTACATGAAACTGAGGTGCTGGTTATTGTCTACTGGTTTAAGGAGCCTCCTACAGGCTCAATGCAGACACCATCATCATGACACCAGCTGCAGTTTGCAGTGTACACATGGAATAAGTTAGAAACAGAACAAAACTTAGTTTTCTTACTCCATGTAGATCATAGACCCTTGAATATGACACCACTCACTGAGATCAGTTGGTAAATAGATGTTATAGTGCTTTTTATCCAGAGAACCCGCAGCTTCCCCCCTTTACATCTATTTGTTTACAGGTCAGTCTTGACCCCACCAAAATGGCAAAGTAGCAATATCGACGTAACGCAGCAACAAGCATTGACAAGTGGTCAATGCGGCATCTACATATATAGGTCTATGACTTTGGAGAAATGCCTTCACATTAATCAATATCCTTTCTCTCAACCTACAACTGAACAAATGATCAAAATGATGAAACTAACTTGTGTTTTGTGACATGCTGATGTTGTAACAACATTTTATCAGATTGAAAAGTCATTCAGACTGAATATCAACCAATTCTCAACTAGAAATCAACGTTAAACTCCCACTCAGTGCTCACTGTCAGCTGTCGTTAGTGTAACCTTACCTTTAGAGACGTTCAGATGGACCCACTGCTGGATAACAAGTTAAATTATAGCTGCTGCACAGCAATGGTCGGGGCCGGGCAATTTTAGGCAAAATTAGGCAATTCTGAGCAACAAGCAGAGTGTAGGAAGATGAAAAAAAGGTGGCATTCTAATGTGCATTTTACATCAGTTGAGGCTTGAACTCACAATTTCTGGCACAAGAGACTCTGCATATTGACTGATAGCTAAGCCAAATAAACAGGGAAAAGAGACAAGAGATAACAGGGAAAACGTGTTGATAAAGAGTATTTGTCTCTTCCCAAAACTCCCTGAATCATAATTATTTAAATCTTAGCAGTCTCTAATCCACATAGCATGATACCTGAACATAAGGTTTTT
>JAWZSL010000373.1:0-16900 GCA_034769285.1 Lutjanus argentimaculatus | reverse complement strand
CACATGGTTCATCCCAACAACCTGCCAAGTGTTTTTTGAAAGTGCCTGCCCTTTTCCAAACAGTTTCTAGGGACGACTTCCCAGATGGTTTCATGTAACAAACCATCTGGCATGTCAGGTATACCCCTGTAAAGATCTTGAAGGTTTGATTTTCATTCTCTTCAAAAATATAGTCACTCCTCTTTCTATTAAACTGATAAGGAGAGGTGATGTATTGTTGTGCACAGCACATGCCACCAGGGGTCAGTCTGTACAAGCCTTGGACAGTGCGTACGGAATTGGCACATGACGATATCCACACCAGTTCACCACTGTAGTCACTGCCACTTCCCACTGTTGCTCTGACAGCATCCTCCAACTGTCTCACTTAGCCGAGAAAGGTCTGGCTCCCATCAGCAGCAGAGAGAGCAGGCAGATGGACTCTCACATCCCTGCCGGGCGAACGTCCGAGATACATCCCTTTGCTGGGTTTACAAGGGTCTTCGTCTCTGCATCACATGTCCATTGCTTGGTTGTGTTCATCCTCTGAAGCTTGAAAGAAAGTTAGCTGGTTAGCCATGCAGAGGAAGCTAAGCTAAGAAAACAATAGAGCAAATAACAGTGACACAACTGAAAGAAACACACAACATCAATGCTAGTACACTGACAGACGTTAAGCAGTCCTATGCTTAGCTGTGTTATGCTATGCTATGTGTAGGGGAATATGATATTAATACCTCATAATAAATGTTCCTACAATAACATTTATTAATAATAGGGGGCACCACCTCAAAATTAGAGGAAATTACTGTAATATAATAATAACTACGCAGGTCAATTATTAATTGATCAGTACACTTATCAGTTATGAATTAATCTCATTATCTGGGTTGTAAATTCTTCCGTACATTGATCTTAATTCCTGTATCAGAATACATATACACAGACAACGACTTGGCGATAAATGAGGATTTATTAGAGATTAATGAGTTAACATATGAGTATATGAATAATCAATGGAGGTAGATGAATACACAAAATACAATAATATATATGGACATTAATGTAGAATTCAATGGTACTGTAGTTGACGATAATGAGAGAGTATGTGTTGTAAATAGAGGTTAGAAACACGTAGATGTGGACTATGTGTAAAACCGCTTATTTAGCAAACATAGATTAGAATTAAAATTAAATCAGCTAAGCTTTCTATCCGACATCAACTCTTATCACAACGGCTGCGGTTGGTGGGTGAGTTTTGCCTACTTTCTCTGCAGCGTGGATCAGGCTCGGACGTGCTCGGCGGACCCGAACCTCGTGGCGGCACCAGCAGACCTTGGACACAGCCTCCCATCGAGACGGTGCTAGCGGGGACGCAGTGGCGTGGAGTGGCGGCCTTGGCGATGGTTCTAGGCGGTCCTCAAACGTCCGTTACCGTGGCTACAGAGTCTTTAGTTCGGCAAAAGAAACCAACACTGAGAGCAACTTCAGTGAGTCTCTGGCAGCTCTGGACCAGGTGGTTCTTGGTGATAGAGGCGTTATAGGTCGGATAGTAGCTCCGTCTGATGACTGTAGTTACTCGCTTATAATAAAGTTGAAAACAATCTCGTTGGCCGTTCGATCTTGCTTCCTAAATTATTATCAACGCGTGAAAGAAAAATGTTGTCTGAGGCGTTGCAAAAAGGCAGAATTCAGGAAAAACCGAGGCGTTCCTGAATGCAACTTTTAAAAATCGTCAAAACTTGGGATGAGGTTAAAATTAAAAATCTTGTGAAGAAAAAGTTACTCGAGTAAAAATACGCAAACGTAAAAACAAGGTGATTGAGATAATCACTCGAAGAATGAACGCAAAACGTTATAAGAATAGCTGAAAAGCAAAATTCAAATTCAATGGAAAAGCATGTGCTGAAAAACGCAACTGGAGTTCTTAAAAGGAAAATACTTAAAAAGTTACTAAGTGTGAAGAAACTGTGACGAAGAAGTGAAGGATAGGAGAAGAAGCGATGAAGCGAAGACGATGAAGTGAAAAGATGAAGAGAAAACGAATGAAGAGAAAACGACGAAGTGCAGAGAGGCGCCGAGATCAATACTCTTATCAAATGCATTTGAGTGGGCGTGTTTCTGGCAGGCGGGCCTCTTCACTTTAGACTTTGATTATTTTCATTCGGGAGCGAATTAAACGAATTTAACGTGGTTTGTATGGTTTTAAATATTATGCGCGATAGACACATACTTTCTCATTATGTTCAAAAATCGGTTTTCATCGAAACATATTAAACAGGATTATCATGTTACATTTAACAGGGTGATAAACATTTCTTATGAAACGCTACAAACTATCCTAAGTTTCTGTAACATAGGACATGCAAAAAGTGAAGATAACATACTGTGGAAAAACATGTGATTAATCAATTTAACCACATTCAACTTCAAATGATAATTATAAGATTCCTGCAAGAACTTCGTTAACTGTCGCCAAAAGATGGCAATGTGACTCCATGTAACATTTTTGTGATTAAATGCATGAAATTGTAACTAGCTTAAACTATAACATACAGAAATGAGAGTTGTATCAAATTATTCAGAAATGAGTTCTGGAAAAGGATACAGTACACAGACTTTGATTAAATGTTCACTTTCACTTTCAGGAGAAGTTTTGAGTTTGTTAACACAGAAAATCAGTCCTGACAAAGGAATTTGAGATTTACAACCCCATCTGGCGTCTTATCAGGAGAAAAGGGGAGAGCAGGATGGAGCAGAGCAAAAGGGGATTCTTTGGTTGTTATATCAGCTAGAAGATGTAAATGTAAGAAGATAGAGAAAGAAGGAGAAAGTGTTGTTCTGGGGAAGGAATACTGGTCCTTAGAACAACTTCAGTGTCTTTAACACAAAGAAGCTTACTTCTTAGCAGGGCTTAGTAGCCGTGAAGGGGTTGTTTAGGGATAAGTTGTAGAATATCAAAGGTTCGTAAGTGTCTTGACTAACGGCTTCCCGTGTCAGTGTGATGTGAATCAGGACACCCTGGGGAGGGGGTGAGCATCCTGGCGGGTTCTTCTCTTGACGCCTTTTAAGGGAATGGCGCCAAAAGTTCTCTGAAAGAATGTATATCTGTTCAGGTTGTTGTTTACCCAAAAGTCATAAATACTTCAGTATTGGAGACCTCTTGTTCGAGGCCTGTCCTGGCTTGATGAGCAAGGGCTGTGTTCCTACATATGCTATGCTGTCTGTATGCCCAGTTACCAGTCTGCTTTGTAGTAGCTTTGATGAGCCATTTCTCATTATGATATAGAAAGCAGTCTTTGCTGTGCAGTATGCTGACGGTGCAGGTCAGAGGAAATTGGACACTCCTTCGTCCTCTTCGCATTGTTAGTTAGCTCTGTGCTGACTTGCTTTGTCACTCCTGTTGCTTGTAAAGTTAGCTGGCAGACTTTGTGTCATAGCCGTTTGTGCTAACTAAACTTGGTTACACTAAGTTAGTGGTGTGTACTTTGCTAACCAGGAATCTTTAAAGCAGGCTCTGGTGTTGCTGCCGTAAGTAAAATTGTCTGTTACCCCATTTACCCCGGGTATTAAAATGTGATCTGTATCTGGATAAGTTATCCAGATTAGTGCACGGATTGTCTACACCTGCATAAGATGTGAACACAATGCACGCCAGGCTACCTGCAGATGTGGTCTGGCAGATGTGATCACATTCTGACTGAGCAGCTTTTACACCTTGCATTAACATGCATTTTTCCTTATCCAATTAGCTTATCTAGATGCTGATTGCATTTTAATACCAGGTTTAAATGGGGTGTGTGCATCTGCTTCTGAGCAGACGTCAGAGGACAGACAGCCATCAGAGCTGGACTGAGAAGAAACAAAAAAGAGGCAACAGGTTGTGTTGACCTGAACCAGTGAACCTGTGAAGCCCCAATAGTCCCTACATAAGTTTTAAAAAGATGTGAAAAATGCGATTAATCACTGCTGGATCTGGACGTGGAAATCGAGGTCTGCCATCATCGAGCATGAGGCAGTCATTTAAATATGTCTCAGGGGAGTGAGGAACCACAGACCACAAACTATGCAGAAGTTTTCTACTGGACAGCGAGACCCCTTCATTTGGGAAAATCTGTTTACAGTGATATAGTGGTCAACTGATCTGATGGTAGAGTGGCTGGGTTGTTGTAGAAACAGCATTACTGAAATTTTAATTCACTTTAATATTTGATTTACCCTAGATTATGTAAGCTACCTGTGGAAACAGCACAGAATTTGGCTGTAAAGTTATTTTTGTTTATTCATAACAGGAATATGATGAAAACGTTTTTAATCTGGATCCTGAACGAAACACAGAAATACTCAGCTGCAACTTCATCTTCAGCAGCCAAAAGCCTGTTTTTTTTTTGTTTTGTTTTTTTCTTTTTGCTTTTCCATTCCAAGAACAACTTGGCTCAGGACAATTACCTATCCAAATATTTCTGCTACACAGCTCCACAGTCCCAGTTATTATTAGCCCTCTGATATCCAGTCGGAGCCTGAAAAGAACACCCCTTGCTGTAGAACAGTTAAAGCTGTTTTAATTGCCGCCTCACATCTGTTCTTCCAGTAATTAATTATAATTGTCAGCTGGTGCTACTTCTGTCAGATACATTCTTTGATGACCTGACAAGCAACAGATCTGTAATCTGTACTGGACCATTGAGTTTCTCCCTTCTGCCACATACTGTAGCTTACCCTGCCCCTCCCTCGCTCACCTTCCGCTCGCTGTTCTCCCAGCTTTAGTGGGACATAAACCCATATATGAGAGAGAGTTCATCTTCTCTGGAAACTGAACTGTTTTCAGTCAGCTCACTTACTCAGTTTTGTCAATCTCATATTGAATCTTTTAACCTTCTCTTTTATTTGCTGGGTCCTCATGTTTGATAGTGAAAGGCAGAAACATCCTGAACGGTATTGTTAAAGCAGCTATGATTAATATTATTATAATAGCAATCTTTGAAATGGCAATGTGAAAACAGTGTGACAGTGTGAAAGATCATTTGCAGTGATGAGCCTACAGTAAATTATCAGCTAAATCATTGGCAACTCAACTCAGCTTTATGGAGCTTTTATAGTGAATTTCAGCTCATTGTTTAGACGTCTGGTCCACAGACTTTATTAATTGGGTTCACTCTCATCACTCTCACTGTTTTTTTGGCTACGTTACCAAACTGTTTTCAGATAAAAAGCTCAAAATAATCTGCACTGTGCACTAGGCGCTGGATAAAAAAGACGATTCTCTAAAGAATTTGTGATCATTTTCTTTATATAATTAAAGTCGGCGTAAAGGCAAAAGGGAGACTGAATTGTAGAGTCACACTGGTAAACTGTTGTTCACAATTTCTGTGATCAGGATCTTTTTGGCGGACCTGAAACATGGCTCGGTGACGTGCAGGAGCCATGGTCCCCCAATACTATATAAGCCCATGAAAACCGACACCACCTCTGCCACCCCTCACCCTACCTAGCGGTCAGTTATGAGTGAAACCTTCAGCGACTCTTTCAGTCCAAATCAGCAGGTCACTTCAGCTCACTTCCAGTTCCAACAACCTGACATAAAAGAAAAAAAACATCCTGTCATCGTCCTCTGGCGGCTCAAATATGTCTGGACATGTCCAGTAAAGCTGCTAGATGGAGCATCCATGTTTCAGGTCATTTTCAGGTCGTAGCGGCGTTTGACTGAGACAGCAAGCAGACCTTCCCCCAGCGTTTCAGAGCAGAGACAACTGCTTATTTTTTCATGATTTTGAGACCTAATTTTCCTTTACAAATTTGGGCTGGGTGGGTTAATAACACATTTCTGTGGTGTGACAAAACTTAGAACACACATGGATTGTTGCATTACAAAATCTTTAACTAGACGCTGCAGAGCACAGTCCTGCATTCTCTTTAGTCGGGAAGATCAGAGATCCATGTGGAGGAGGCCAAGAAAAACTGAGGTCCAGCCCCAAACCAGACTGTTCTGCTAAGGTTAGAGATGGTTGGAAACAAGTACATCTTACCAGAATCTGATTTTCTCAATTAAACTTTTATCTAGGAAAGTGTGCCTCTTGCTGCTTTTTTCAATACAAATTGCACACTGGTTCATGACTAGTTTCCAGTGCCCCAGGTTTAAGGTCTGTTGGAGTCAAATAAAAGGATCAGAGTTCTTTTTTTTGGCCAATAATCATGAGGAAATCAATGAGCACATTGAACCTACCTGAGCACATAGCAGGTGTGTTCTCTAATCTGTTGCTGCCTTCAGGTCATCACTGTGATCTTCCTGCCTGTAAAACTAATCATTGCTCTCAGTCCCCTTTGCTGTCTTCTCTATTCCTCACAGCATTTTTTTTAATGTTTTAAAGCCTCTGGAAATGTGGCTTTAAATAGTAAAATGCACATGTGATATCAAAGTTTAGTTTTTCATCAAGCATCCACAAAATCTGAGTGAAAATAAACATTCAAAACTATTAGAAGTCTTGGTTCAGAAAAACTGCTAATTTTGCTGTTTATACTATTTATCAAGAGTGTGTGGGCGTGTCAGCTCATGTTTGATTGACAGCCCATCAGGAGTCCAACACAAAAGCTAAATAATGTCCTGCTTTGGACCGCTGTAGACACAGGCAGCAGCAAAGCGTATTTTAGCACCTCAACAAAGGACCACCACATCAGCTTAAGTGTACGCTATATTCAGAACATGTTTGCTGCTTTACTTTGTCGTCAGGCAGCATTTTCCAACAAGGAACTGAAGCTGCCATCTCTGCCATGACTGGACTCCATGAACAGAAACAGTTTCACCTCGCAGGACATGGGAGTTGTGTGATTACCTCTGCTTCAGTTTGTTTGTATTATTGTGTGACTTTGGTGTTTCAACACGTTCATTCAGGTCCCAACTAATGTTGCTGCAGATCGAGGCAGCGGTGGACCAGCAACTCCGGAGTCCTGCGAGGGAAAATGTTTTTTTACAATGGAGTTTTGTGGCTGTGAAGAGAGCACAGACAGCAGCATCAGTTTTCATCGGTAAAGACTGTCTAACAGAGTAAAGCAGGGAAATGTTCTAAATATAGTGTTCACTTAAACTGACATTGATTTCAACCAGATAAAATCACTGTTTGTTAAAGGAGTGAATATAACGCTGTTGAGTTGGCTCAGACTCAGAGAGCAGCTGCTGCAGCAGGAACACTTTTGTTGCAGCCACACAGCAACTGACATGGATTTTTTTATGACTGGTTTGTGGAATTAATTGCATAATTTTTCGTAATAAATCTCCAATTACAAGCATGCCCAAATTAAACCCAATACAGGCAAGGGTACAAAAATTTAAAAATGACAATATTTCGAATTTGGATTAAATCTGATTTCTAGTACTTTTTATATACTTACTATTACGGACATGAAATTACATGGTTTAGAAGACCACTGTACATTTGCATTTCCAGAAGCTTTAATGCTTATGAACAACTACATTACCATATGTATCTTTTTAGATTGTTTATTAGAAATTCATAGTTATTCCACCTATAGTTCTTTCTAAGCATATAACCCTTGATGGTTTTTAGTATTTTTCTTTCATGCTATATGCTGTGTGCATATATTGATCTGGTGGCAAACTGCTGCATTTAATTTCCATAAGGTTGTTTTGAACTGAATTGAATTGAACTGAATTTGACTCCAACGTGTACCAACTATTTTCCCATTTCTGGCCTTCATTAATGTGCTGAGCTGACATTCCTGACATGTCACTTACTTGCTGCACCTTTTGTACTGGCCTTCCAGCTTCTGCTCTGTTGTTGGATTTGTTTGCCTGTTGGACCTGAGCTTAAGCCCAATCATTTGCCACAGATTTAAGGCAACCTGCTCTGCCTGTGTGTTCGCACATGGGTCCTGTTCCCTGTTGCTTCATACTTGAATTTTGACATTTAAGATGTGTAGCAATATAAAAAGGAGTCATTATGGTTTAGCAAGCAGACAGTCTTGTGTTTTGGAGGCATTTAAACTGATCATCAGCAGCTAACTTAAAGGTTTGTCCTGGTGACAGCACAAAGAAGCTCTGACCACACCCTCTGAAATCTGAACAAAACCTTCTTTTTCATCTTCTTATGTCTTATATGTACATTTTTAAAAAATCTTTTTTTCATCTTTTTTGTCTTCTTGTGTTTGTCTTGTGGTCATTTATGTTGTTTTTTCATCTTGTTAAAATCTTTTATCTTGCTAAGTCTTAAACATTGTTTTTCTTTTGTTTACGTCTTTTTTGATGAAGTATTTTGCTTCGTTTTGTCGTTTTTGTCTTGTTATTGTTGTTTTTAGTCTTGAAACATCTTTATCGTCTTGTCATGTCCTGTCATTTTTCGTCTTGTCATATCTGTCATGTGTGATATACACTGATGGATACACCAAGAAATCAGCTTTTCTACACATTCTTGTCCTATCCATTTAAATTGCAATCAGTCTTGATGTTGGCAAAGGTGCTGCACAATGAAAAACACAATAAAAAAATAACCAAAAATTCCTCTAAAATGCATTAAAAATAAAGCAGCAAGACTGTTTTGTAAATGTAAGGAATAGAAGTTTGTGTTAAAATGTAGAGATTAAAGGTAAAACGTTTTTAGAAAAAAATAAATACTCAAGTAAAGATATTTAAGTACAGTAACAAAGTATTTGTCCTTAGTTTCTTCCCATTTCCGAACGTAACGCACTTATTGGCAACGTAACAGCAGGATCAGTATGAAGTCAAAGAAAAAACAATATAAACTGCACAAGTAACAGTCATCCATCACATCTGCGGCTGCAACGCCATGTTAACAGACCAAACAATGTCAATAATATCACATCTACTGTAGAGAGCAGCAGTGCAGTCAATCAGCCCAATGATAACAACATCCAACATAACTGCCAGAAAATATGACAAAACAGAAACAACTGAAGGAATAATATTAACGATGCTAGCTAAAGATAAGTCAACCTTACCTTTAGGTGTTAAGTTAAACTGCCTTGTTGTTTGATGCTACATAAATCAGAGAGTTCACAAGAGTTCATGTCAAGTTCAACCAGTGATGATTAATTGTATTTTTTTCTTACTGTGTATATTAAAAAATCTCAAAACTTTTTTGGTGCAGCTATTTTTCAGAACATTTTTTTTTTTCTGAACATTTTGATGCTTTTAAAAAGTGATGGGGATAAAATCAGCCATTTAAAAAAGTGGTGGAGACGTGTTCCCAGTGTCCCCTGAAATGACACCTATGTGTAGATAAAACAAGCTAACATCCTGGACCAGTCTGTCTACTAAACACATACAGATGAAACTGATATCAACCCTGCAACTAGTCGATGGTGAACAGTATTGGACTACATTTATATAGGGCTGTGACAAAATGGTTTTTTCCCTTACCATGGTGCCAAACAACATGTTACCACGGGATGGCGGTTTACCGTGACTTGCCTTAATTATTACATTTTATTGGACTTTACTGAAGAATACAAATCATTAGCGCTGCTCTTTTAAGGAATAGAAGAGTATGATGGAGAGCAAGTAGCGGGCAAGTGATAATGCTGCTCATGGCAGAGCAGAAATTTACACTTAACACTAAGTTGTCAGTGTGGCAGTAAATGTATAGTTCAGGTTACAGTGTGTCAGTTAATCAACGGCCGCAGCTTCTCAACACCAAGAAAAATTATTGTCTGTTTTTCCCAACTGCTGAGACAGTGATGGGGTTAGCCCTGAAGTAAGCTGAGCAGGAAAGGCTAACATTAAGCTAAGGCTAACGCTAGGGCTGTACCCTCACAACTCCGGCTTGTGCAATCGTATCCCTTTCAGAAGCATTCAGCTCTAAGTGCTGTGTCTTCTTGGAGACGGGTAAAATAAATCCATGATAAATTGTTTTTGTTGTTGTTAGCATGTTGTAAACATGAGATTAACCCTTTAAAATTTAAAATTTTAAATTTTGCAGTGATGACGGTAATGAGCTCAACCCCATGGAGGGCATCATGTGACCATGGTGTTGCGGTAATGCGGTTATTGTCACAGCCCTACATTTATATTGAGTTTTTGCAGTCTACGGACCACTCAAAGAGCTTCACAACACATGCCAACAGTTCACCCATTAAACACACACATACTCTTTGCACATACACTAATGGCAGAGGCTGCCATGTTTTGGTGCTAAGGACACTTTGTCACTCTGTCTGCAGGAGCCAGAGCTCAAACCAGGATCCTGATTATTACGCAAACGCTCTACCTCTGAGGCCACAACCGCCCCATGATGGTAGCTGATGAAAAACACCATTAATGGCATTATTAACTATTAACTGCAATGTTATTACTGAATATCAAGTTTTTACACTACTCATTGAAGATGGTGCAAGTGATTCTGGAGAAAGAAATTTGATTGTAGCTCAGACTGAGCCACCAACCCAAGGCATGTCTGATGACCTGGGAATGAGACTCAATGATCAATCGCTCTTTCTCCAGAATCACTTTCTCCACCTTGATGGAAAAACATGGTCACATTACTGTAACAAGTTACTCAGTAATGGTGAAATAATCAGGAAACGCTGATGCATTGCTGATAAAAACTCTGCATGCTGCACCACTTCACTTGAAAGGACACACTCAGACTTCAGTGCACATCAGACTCCACAGTCTGATGAAGCTGCAAGGACAACATCATCTGCTTGCAGCAGAGACGCTTCGCTATAATGTCACCAAAACTGGACACTGTCCAGACCTGCACCTTGATATCCTGCTTGGGAACAACAGAAACAAGAGGACGAGGTCAGAATGGAACAAATACTTTTGCTGTGTTTCACTTAATGCTGACACAACTTAAACTTCTACAGTACCAAAGCAGCAGGGATCAAAGACAATGAAAGCACATTTTAAAAGCAATTTTAATTTTAATGTCAAGAACAAAGCTCGACCAAACTGCTTTCAAAATCACCCCTTCAAAGACATTATTTGATGAATTCTATATGAAATGTCTGTGAAAACAAACTGAATATTTTATGCATATAACTTTGACAAAGCTCTTGCACCCCCATGAAGTTTTACTGATAGATGTGCGTGATCAAAAACCTCTTGATTGAAGTCTGTGATCACTCTTATCGCTTCAACCAGTAATGTGCTGTGGTCGAGGTGTCTTGAAATGAAGTCGTTTACATGTCGAACAGCCGCACTCGAAGGTGGGGTAGAAATGTCTGCTGTCGCTGTCAGTGACAGAAGCAAGCGCATGTAAACAAGCAAGCATCACCTGTCCTGTGCGCTCTGTGGTGCGTTGGTGTGGCTGTGGCTCACAGTGCGTCACCTGTGTTCCTCTTCCCCGCTTCCATCACAGTTGGTTTTCTGATTTGGGGTGATTTAGAGAGTCAGTTTGTAATGTTTACAGCCTGTCATGCCGTTGCATTGTTCTGTGTACCACGTCACAGCTTAGAAGCAAGTGCTGAAACTTTTTTACCAACCAGTTGTTCCACCATCTCTCTTCTAATTAACCACCAGCGCATGTAGTCAGCAGGATTTTTTAAACAAGCACGACACACAATAGAAAACTATATTATGATTTCCTTATTTGTAATTCCTCATTGAAATGTTCTCCCTGTGTATCCTGTAACTGTAATGCACACTGACTGACAAGTGGAAAAAAAACACTGCTTGACTGAGCAGGAGCAGCCCTATGGTGTGGGTTTTTTCTAAATTAAAGAAAATAATTGGTCCGGGTGGTGGCGGGTGGATGATTTATGTATACATGCCGTTTCAGGAGACGTCAGAGCCGATCGGCACATCTCTACCGAACAGACAACCTAATTAGACCACAGTAATCAGCCTACACTAGGTCCTATTAAATACACACTGTGCCAGACAACTAACACGGGGAGAACATTCATACTCCACACAGAGAGGCCCTGACCCAGCTAAGATTCAAACCCAGGACCTCCTTGCCATAAGGTGACAGTGCTAACTGCTGATCAACTGTTTACTTTAGCAAGGAGACTGAGAAACTACTCAACATAGCATTTATTATGTCAAAAAACCAAGATGTGTTGCAAATGCATTTTCATATTATGACTGTATGAATGCGGGGTGGGTGGAAAACATGAACATAAAATCCAATTTTAACACTAATTAACCTAATGTAAGAGGAGCCATACATGTATTCGTTCATTTCATTTGTTAAAGATCTTTAACACAACAAAATAGATTTAAATGGTGTGACTACAAAACCACAGCAGTGAGGCTAACCAAACTGAACTTCATGTGTGAGCACTCCCAAGTCAGAATGATTAAGAATCCCTGCTCTTGCTGTTCTGACGTGGTGAATGCAGCATAACAATGAGGTGATATTTCATACCATTTTGTACAATATTTTACAGAGATAATTAGTCAGAAATAATTACACATGGTAGTCTAACCTAATGAGCGGGTATAGTTCATGGACCAGAGTTAAAAACAATTTATGACCCACTTAGCAGCTAGCAAGCTAAACCACCACTCTTCTCCTGCTTCACATTTAACACTTGCATTTCTTCTAACTTTCCAGTGAGATTAAAGACCCCCTCCCATGAACACCATGTTTTTACCCTTGTTAACAAGTCCATGTGGTGTTTTTTCATGTGTTACAAGACTTATCAGGAGCAAAAATAAGCAGTAAAGACCATGTCTGAGCTTTTCCTTGCTTTGAAGCTGCAGTGAGCAAGAGCAGTCTTGAAAAAAAAAAAAAAAAAGGCTGGGTATATGACTGGGTATATTGCATCACAAACCTAAGAAACCAATCCCATTAATCAAGAGGGTGGTGCTATACATGTTATTAGTGGCGATGCCCAGCTCACAGGAGAAGCCGGATGGAGCTGGTTACTGTGATTAGCTAGCAAAACAGAGGAGAAGCCAGGTACAGCTACTTGGGGGTAGGGGTGGGGTGTTGTAGGGTGTGTGGTGTCACAAGATATACGATGTGTTGTGTTGTTGTGTGTCAGTAAGCTCAGATTTACAGCTATTGTTCATCAAAAATGCATCTACAAAACAAGAAAATGGTTATTTCAAATATGTCGGGGAGTGAAGGAACACTGAGGAGCAGCCACAGTGAGCTGTTAATGAAGAGCTGCTGGTGATAGGCTGCACACGTCTAATCTTCTTAACAAGGAAACTTCTTTCCCTTTTGCTGTTCAGAGGCTCATGCTGTGTGAAGCATAAAATCAGTTGCTCACAGAATGAAGGAAGTCCAATCATTGCCTGACTTCTTTATGGAAACCATTTTTTTTTACTGCCCCCAGATTTTTATGACCTGTAGTGTTAAATTGCATTTTGCTGTTACCACCAGTAACTACAGGTATCACATGCACAACAACAGTGCAACTGAGGATCAAAACTGCTTTTAGTTAATATTTTGTGCCAATGAGGCAAGAGTCTGTCCACACTGATACAGGCTTATAAAAAAAAAAATAAGTAAGAAAGTACAAATATTTAACCGAAATAGGCTATTTAGGCCTAGGGGTGGCTCAGCTTTCCTTAGATACAAGTCGGGGCCTCTAAGGAAAAAGGTTGGGAACCACTGATCTAGAGGATAACACATATAGTTCCTTTATACTAAGTCTTTATGTGGTTTTTTAGTACCAAATTACCAAATTAAGGTCATGGCTTTCTTTATCAGTACTGTTATTGTTGTGATATTCTGACATTATTTCATCTGTGTGTGTTGATAAATGTATTTTCTGTTGTATCTGAATGAAGTAGGTCATAAATTGACAATCTAGTGCTACAAGTGCTTACTTTTGCAGAGAAACATGCTTGGCAGCTTACAAAGCTGAATTGTACCTTTTAAAGCAAACACAGTGAGCCCAGCATTCACTCAGCTTCTCTTAAGCAACCACTTTACGTGAGGCCTTATATTCTATTGTTATATACAGTATATATAGGGCCTTCAACATTCTGGCATTGTCCAGTTTGACAAACCAAGCCACTGCAGACAGACATATGTCTCCACAAGGCAAAAAAGAGCTTCTGCACAGCAAGAGGACAGTTATTTGTCCTCATGTACATGTTCACACAGCGAGGACAAAAAGCCCCCTCACTAACAGTCACCATTCTGCTGCCAGCAGACTGCTGAGGAAACCTTATTGCCACCTGCGGGAGTCTCAACCAGGGATCCTGGTGTACACCAATGGTTCCAAACCTGGGGATCAGGATTTATACAAGGGGCTGCAAGAATAATAACAGGATGAAAAAGGAGGGGGAAAAACACAAAAATGGTATTTTTTATTGTTATTCTTCTCCCCTTTGCACTTTTTAGTGAGTAATACAACCCCATGATTACAAAAAGAGTTTTTTAACTCTTCTTTCTACACTAACTGTGCATGGCAACTACAGTATCATTAAGATTAGGGACATATTGTGGTCACAGTTAATTAGAGGTGGGAAGTAACTAAAATACAAATACTTGAGTAGATTTTTCAGGTATCTGTACTTCACCTTGAGTATTTTATTTTTCTGACAACCAATTTTACTTCTCCTCCCTAAATTTCAACACACATCTGTACTTTCTCCTCCTGACATTTTCCCAAACAGTTACAAAACTCATAACTTTATATTTTAGTGCATTTGAAGGGAATTATTGATTATTTTTATTATTCATAATTGTGCGCTGCCCTCCCAACATCAAGACTGATTTCAACCAAAATAAATAGGACAATAACACATAAAAAACACAATTTCTTGGTGTATTCATCAGTGCATATCACAAACAACAGGACGAAAAAGACATAGACAAGACAAGACAAAAAAACAATGTAAAAGAATAAATAGATGAAAAAGATGAAACAAGACAAAATTAAATAACATGATGAAAAAGATGGAAGAAGATGATAAGCAACATAAAAATCATGAGACAAAAAAGATGTCACAAGATGAAAAAACAAGGTAAAAGATGTAACAAATAAAAAAGACATAAGACGAAAAACAGGGTTTAAAGACTTAACAATTAACAAAAAGTAACAAATCAAAAAGACGTAACAAGACGAATAACAAGGTGAAAGACAAAATGAAAAGGAAGGTAAAACAAAAAGACTACACAAGACAAAAATGACAAAAGATGCAACAAGATGAAGGATGACATAAAAAAATGCAACAAGACAAAAATCCATAATAGACAAAATAAGATTTAAAAAACTAACAAGAAAAAAAAATCCATAAAAACGCTAAAAGCTACGTGAAAAGATGTGACAAGACAAAACAGACAAAAGGAGACTTGAGTGCAGAGAACTTTTTAAATCTCATAATCTTGACTCTTTATCTTATAATTTCAGATTTTTATCTCATAATTATGACTTTTTTTCTCATAATTATGACTTTTCCCCCTCATAATTAGGACTTTTTTATCTCATAATTTTGACTTTTTCTTTTTCTTTTTTTCTCAAAAAAAAATTTAACTTATAAATCTGACTTTTTAAATCATAATTATGACTTTTTTATCTCAAAAAATTTGACTCATAATTTCGACTTTTCATCTCATAATTATGACTTACCATCTGGAATATTTTTTTCTTTTTTGGCGGAAATGGTCTTCCATATATACAAGTAGAAGAAAAATAACACAATAATATTGTGGCCGTATTCACAATTTATACCTGTGTATAAGCTGCACATATTTTTCTGATTAAAACTGAATTTGAACATAACATTTTATAATTCACTCCCTTTATAAAACCTAAGCCACTTCCAAATCCCTCTCCTCAGGCGAGTGGCAAAGTTAATTTCCTGCACCATAGGTAAGCTAGTTTTTGGTACCCTGCTGATCATCCCCATTCACATTGCTCACGCTGGCCTGTAACTGTCTATAGTAGATAATTAGCTTTCCTGCTGACCTGCCTCAGTCTGAATGCAGCCCATATGAGCAGTGTACCATTTCAGAGCTCCAAGAAACCACTCCACCTCATGAGCATAGGTGTGATCTATTGCAATGCTAAGCTGCCACACTGTGAGAAATCATTTTCACAGTTTGACATCATGTTATTTTTAACCTGACTTTTTCAACCCAGATGTTTCCCAGCTTATACATCCAGTCTTCACCACATTTTTTTAAATATGCATAATACATTTCATTTCATTAAAAAAAATGGACAAGTAAAAAAGCAAACTAATGAGCCTGAGCTCTTATTTATGTTTGTATATTTTTAAACATGTCAAGACAAAAGAACCCCTTATGTGAACTACTGAAGATAATAGAGGGAGGACTGGATAGCTTTCAAATAACAAGATTAAAAGGTAAACTGGGAGATCTGACTGATAATTAGGGAGGCCAAGTCTCTGAACAGCCTCAAAGTCACAGTAACAGTAAGAGGATTCAGTCAGTAATCATCTCTTTGGCCTACATTGCATTCCATGTCTTGGCTATTTACAGAATTTGCCCCTGCTAAATATCACATGAAGGACAGTGATCTTGGTGCTCTGAAAGCATGTCAAATCTGTGCTGCAGAAAATGGGAAGTAACTAAGTACAAATACTTAGTTACTGTGCTTAAGTAGATTTTCCTGGTAACTTACTTACTTTACTTGAGTATTTATAAGTGTCCCAAAATTTTTACTCCTTACATTTTGAATGCAGATACGTGTACTTTCTATTCCTTACATTTTCAAAACAGGCTTGTTACTGAAGTTTATTGCAGGAAGAAAACAGTGTAAAAAGATGTAAAATGATGTATCAAGACATAACAAGACGAAAGTTACATAAAAGAGATAACAAGACAAAAACATTGTAATGATACATCACACAATGAAAATGACATAAAAGATGTAAAACAAGAATAATGTAACAAGATGAAAATCATAAATGAAATGAAAATGACGTAACAAGACTAACAAAACAAAATGGCGTAAAAGACAAAAAAGATGTAACAAGACGGAAAGACAAGAAAGCGAAAAATTAAGCAAAAGATGA
>JAWZSL010000372.1:0-16914 GCA_034769285.1 Lutjanus argentimaculatus | reverse complement strand
AACAGTACCTCAGCCCCTATATGTTCAGGGATACAGATTCACCCTAGGCTGGCTCCCCTCAGCAACCAAAATATCCAGTCCCTGGCCCCCTACCCCTGGAGAGAGAAGGAAAAGTTTACGAAATGGATCCCCTTGTTTTTCTTGTAAATAGTTCAATTTTGTACATAGTATAAGTTTCCTTTATTGTATATAGTTCTCCTCTTGTCCTAATTTATGTTCATCATGAGGCTTTTGTACATAGTTCATTTGCATGTATTTCTTTTGCTCAGTTTCTTTTTGTGTTTTTCTTGTAAATAGTTCATTTGCATGTATTTCTTTTGTCAAGTTTCCTTTTGTGTTTTTCTCCCCGGCCAGAATCCTCCACCCATTCTCCCTTGTCCTATATCCCGAAGCCACCCCGGCCATCCACTTTAACAGCCCCCAGTCCCTGTCCCTGTTCAAGTTCACCCAACGGTGCATAGCAGCAGGCCCAAGTGCCTTTATTAACCACCCATACCCTACAAATTATCCCCCACAATTCGGCGTGCTCAGCAAAGTCAACCTATATAGTCACTTTAATTTGGCCCCAAATCCCCCCCCAGTGTTGCTCCAAACCCCTGCCAGAGCATCATCAGTCAATCAGGCCCCCCTCACCCCATCCACCCCGAATCCTGACTATTAGTCCACCAGGGACCTCTAGCTGGGGGACATGGTGGTGTCCTCCACCGGGACCCGTCCCATGCGGGCCTAGGAGCATCCATCCCCGGGTGCCATAATAATAAATTTTATAGAGTGCATGCGTTTCAAAGTTTCCTTTGTAGTTTAGTTTAGTTTATTTAGTCTGTTGTGTTTTTTTATTTTGTATATAGTTCCCCTGTTGTGTTCATCATTAGGATTTGTAAATAGTTCAATTGCATTTTATTTGCTAAGTTTCCTTTCTTGTTTTTTCTAGTTTAGTTTAGTTTAGTTTAGTCTGTTGTGTGTGATGGGAGGTAATGTGCAAAACTATGCATTTGAAACTAGGTGATGCTTTTCTCAGCAGGCTGGGAAGTGGTCGCCACGGAAACCAGATCTGTGACGGAGTCCCAAGCCACCCTACCCAGGAATAGGAATGTTTTTTATTGGATAAGTTTACTTTTTTGTTTTCCTTGGTTTTGTACATAGTATACGTTTCCTTTCTTGTTTTTCATTGTATATAGTTATCCTCATGTCCTAATTTATATGTTCATCATGAGGCTTTTGTAAATAGTTCAATTGCATGTTTTTATGTGTTGTTTCCTTTCTTATATTAATTGGTTTTTTATATAGGTAGATTGCATGCATTTCAAAGTTTCCTTTCTAGTTAAGTTTTGTTTATTTAGTCAGTTGTGTTTTTTTTTTAATTTTATTTGGTGTGGAGTTTGAATTTGTACATTATTGCCTGGTGTTAAGTTTCCTTTTGTATTTTTCTTGTAAATAGTTCATTTGCATGTATTTCTTTTGTCAAGTTCTTTTGTCAAGACTGCATATCTATAGTGTTTTCTCAGCCTGAGTAATTTCATGTATACTTTGTTGTAGTTTATAATAAAGTTGCTGCCTGCAAAACCTGACTTCTTCTCAGGGCCTAATGTTGAGATCTGGGGAGATTACCGTATGTGGTGAAGTTACCCAAATCTCAACCTTGAAGCAGACACTCCCAATGTGAATTTAAACTTCTACTAGAGCCTATTTCTTTTACACAGTTTCAAGTTAGTCCTTACAAAGACACTAAACAACACAGATGTAATGTACCACAGACTTTTTTTTTTTTTTTTTTTTTTTTTTTTTTTTTGCAGAATTTGGGATAGTAACATTTGTTTTGGCTGCTACATTATCCTGACCTCTGACCTTCCTGAGTTACTTTAAATCATTTCAAGTAAAAAAACATTTGTAGTGGAGAGAGAATTTCACACTGAGTAATTTCATGTATACTTTGTTGTAGTTTATAAGAAAGTTGCTGCCTGCAAAACTGACTTCTTCTCAGAGCCTAATGTTGAGATCTGGGGAGATTACCGTATGTGGTGAAGTTACCCAAATCTCAACCTTGAAGCAGACACTCCCAATGTGAATGTAAACTTCTACTAGAGCCTATTATTATTTTATTATTATTATCTTATTTTTTGCAGAATTTGGGATAGTAACATTTGTTTTGGCTGCTACATTATCCTGACCTCTGTAATTAGAGTGTTCAAAGCAGGCCCGGTCGCCTGAATACCGCAGCTAGGAATAATGGAATAGGACTCCGGTTCTATTTTGTGGGTTTTCTCTCTGAACTGGGGCCATGATTAAGAGGGACGGCCGGGGGCATTCGTATTGTGCCGCTAGAGGTGAAATTCTTGGACCGGCGCAAGACGGACGAAAGCGAAAGCATTTGCCAAGAATGTTTTCATTAATCAAGAACGAAAGTCGGAGGTTCGAAGACGATCAGATACCGTCGTAGTTCCGACCATAAACGATGCCAACTAGCGATCCGGCGGCGTTATTTCCCATGACCCGCCGGGCAGCTCCCGGGAAAACCAAAGTCTTTGGGTTCCGGGGGGAGTTATGGTTGCAAAGCTGAAACTTAAAGGAATTGACGGAAGGGCACCACCAGGAGTGGAGCCTGCGGCTTAATTTGACTCAACACGGGAAACCTCACCCGGACTAATGTTGACAATGGTTTGAAGCCTTACTCAGAGAGTGAATGCGAACACCTGTCATGGCTTTTTTGTGTCATTTTAAACAAGCTGGATTGCTTTTGGAATCTTAAACAATGGCCTTTTTTTATATTTTCTATACACTGCTGATTTACTGATAAAATTCAGTCCAGTCAATGAATATAACCAGTGCCAGTTTTTTGTTATTTTTTTGTGCACACACACACCACATGCACAACCATAGTTCAACAACAAGCTGATAAAGATTTAGCACCGAGACGGGAGGTACGGCTTCTCAGACCCTCTCACCTTCCAGCTCGTGGTGGGCTTTTGTAAATAGTTTGATTGCATGGTGTTTTATTTGTTGAGTTTCCTTTTTTGTTTTCCCTGTATATATGTTCCCCTCATGTCCTAAATTCTATGTTCATCATGAGTTTTTTTTCATTTGTTAAGTTTCCTTTTCTTGTTTTTCTTGTAAATAGTTTAATTGCATGAGTTTTATTGGTTAAGTTTCCTTTCTTGTTTTTCTCTGTCGTTTTTCTTAATAATAGTTTTTACTATGTTTTACGTCCCATGCGGGCCTAGGAGCATCCATCCCCGGGGTGCCATAATAATAAATTTTATAGAGTGCATGCATTTCAAAGTTTCCTTTGTAGTTTAGTTTTAGTTTATTTAGTCTGTTGTGTTTTTTTATTTTGTATATAGTTCCCCTGTTGTGTTCATCATTAGGATTTGTAAATAGTTCAATTGCATTTTATTTGCTAAGTTTCCTTTCTTGTTTTTCTAGTTTAGTTTAGTTTAGTTTAGTCTGTTGTGTGTGATGGGAGGTGATGTGCAAAACTATGCATTTGAAACTAGGTGATGCTTTTCTCAGCAGGCTGGGAAGTGGTCGCCACGGGAAACCAGATCTGTGACGGAGTCCCAAGCCACCCTACCCAGGAATAGGAATGTTTTTTATTGGATAAGTTTACTTTTTTGTTTTCCTTGGTTTTGTACATAGTATATGTTTCCTTTCTTGTTTTTCATTGTATATAGTTATCCTCATGTCCTAATTTATATGTTCATCATGAGGCTTTTGTAAATAGTTCAATTGCATGTTTTTATGTGTTGTTTCCTTTCTTATATTAATTGGTTTTTATATAGGTAGATTGCATGCATTTCAAAGTTTCCTTTCCTTTTTTTTTTTGCAGAATTTGGGATAGTAACATTTGTTTTGGCTGCTACATTATCCTGACCTCTGACCTTCCTGAATTACTTTAAATCATTTCAAGTAAAAAAACATTTGTAGTGGAGAGAGAATTTCACACTGAGTAATTTCATGTATACTTTGTTGTAGTCTATAATAAAGTTGCTGCCTGCAAAACCTGACTTCTTCTCAGGGCCTAATGTTGAGATCTTGGGAGATTAACGTATGTGGTGAAGTTACCCAAATCTCAACCTTGAAGCAGACACTCCCAATGTGAATTTAAACTTCTACTAGAGCCTATTTCTTTTACACAGTTTCAAGTGAGTCCTTACAAAGACACAAAACAACACAGATGTAATGTACCACAGACTTTTATTTTATTTTATTTTATTTTTTGCAGAATTTGGGATAGTAACATTTGTCTTGGCTGTTAACATTGTCCTGACCTCTGACCTTCCTGAGTTACTTTAAATCATTTCAAGTAAAAAAACATTTGTAGTGGAGAGAAAATTTCACACTGAGTAATTTCATGTATACTTTGTTGCTGCCTGCAAAACCTGACTTCTTCTCAGGGCCTAATGTTGAGATCTGGGGAGATTACCGTATGTGGTGAAGTTACCCAAATCTCAACCTTGAAGCAGACACTCCCAATGTGAATGTAAACTTCTACTAGAGCCTATTTCTTTTACATAGTTTCAAGTGAGTCCTTACAAAGACACTAAACAACACAGATGTAATGCACCACAGACTATTTTTTTTATTTTATTTATTTATTTATTTTTTTTTGCAGAATTTGGGATAGTAACATTTGTTTTGGCTGTTAACATTGTCCTGACCTCTGATCATACTAGGCCAAAGCAATGTCCATGTTGAGTGCTTTGGATGGGCAACAAAGGTCATGTGAACAGTCCAATTATCATGGCCATCTACTTTCAACAATGACTGAATCTACTCCATAGAACAAAAGTCATGTGAACAGTCCAAATATCATGGCCATCTACTTTCAGCAATGACTGTACTCCATAGAACAAAGGTCATGTGGCCCACCTAATTAGCATGTCCATAGTAAGTGTCCTGGTTAGGGTTAGTAAGGGGTCATTCTGAAGCCACTCTCACAATTTCAAACCACAAAAGTACATTTTAGTAAACTATATATTTACACTCAGAATTTTGAAGTATAATTTGTCACAGTTTATAATAAACTTGATGTGTGCAAAACCTGACTTCTTCTCAGGGCCTAATGTTGAGATCTGGGGAGATTACCGTATGTGGTGAAGTTACCCAAATCTCAACCTTGAAGCAGACACTGCCAATGTGAATTTAAACTTCTACTAGAGCCTATTTCTTTTACACAGTTTCAAGTGAGTCTTTACAAAGACACAAAACAACACAGATGTAATGTACCACAGACTTTTATTTTATTTTATTTCATTTTATTTTATTTTTTGCATAATTTGGGATAGTAACATTTGTTTTGGCTGCTACATTATCCTGACCTCTGACCTTCCTGAGTTACTTTTAATCATTTCAAGTAAAAAAAATTTGTAGTGGAGAGAGAATTTCACACTGAGAAATTTCATGTATACTTTGTTGTAGTTTATAATAAAGTTGCTGCCTGCAAAACCTGACTTCTTCTCAGAGCCTAATGTTGAGATCTGGGGAGATTACCGTATGTGGTGAAGTTACCCAAATCTCAACCTTGAAGCAGACACTCCCAATGTGAATGTAAACTTCTACTAGAGCCTATTTCTTTTACACAGTTTCAAGTGAGTCCTTACAAAGACACTAAACAACACACATGTAATGTACCACAGACTATTTTTTGATTTTATTTTATTTTTGCCGAATTTGCGATAGTAACATTTGTTTTGACTGTTAACATTATCCTGACCTCTGACCTTCCTGAGTTACTTTAAATCATTTCAAGTAAAAAAAAACATTTGTAGTGGAGAGAGAATTTCACACTGAGTAATTTCATGTATACTTTGTTGTAGTTTATAAAAAAGTTGCTGGCTGCAAAACCTGACTTCTTCTCAGAGCCTAATGTTGAGATCTGGGGAGATTACCGTATGTGGTGAAGTTACCCAAATCTCAACCTTGAAGCAGACACTCCCAATGTGAATGTAAACTTCTACTAGAGCCTATTATTATTTTATTATTATTATCTTATTTTTTGCAGAATTTGGGATAGTAACATTTGTTTTGGCTGCTACATTATCCTGACCTCTGTAATTAGAGTGTTCAAAGCAGGCCCGGTCGCCTGAATACCGCAGCTAGGAATAATGGAATAGGACTCCGGTTCTATTTTGTGGGTTTTCTCTCTGAACTGGGGCCATGATTAAGAGGGACGGCCGGGGGCATTCGTATTGTGCCGCTAGAGGTGAAATTCTTGGACCGGCGCAAGACGGACGAAAGCGAAAGCATTTGCCAAGAATGTTTTCATTAATCAAGAATGAAAGTCGGAGGTTCGAAGACGATCAGATACCGTCGTAGTTCCGACCATAAACGATGCCAACTAGCGATCCGGCGGCGTTATTTCCCATGACCCGCCGGGCAGCTCCCGGGAAACCAAAGTCTTTGGGTTCCGGGGGGAGTATGGTTGCAAAGCTGAAACTTAAAGGAATTGACGGAAGGGCACCACCAGGAGTGGAGCCTGCGGCTTAATTTGACTCAACACGGGAAACCTCACCCGGACTAATGTTGACAATGGTTTGAAGCCTTACTCAGAGAGTGAATGCGAGCACCTGTCATGGCTTTTTGTGTCATTTTAAACAAGCTGGATTGCTTTTGGAATCTTAAACAATGGCCTTTTTTTATATTTTCTATACACTGCTGATTTACTGATAAAATTCAGTCCAGTCAATGAATATAACCAGTGCCAGTTTTTTGTTATTTTTTTGTGCACACACACACCACATGCACAACCATAGTTCAACAACAAGCTGATAAAGACGGCACCAAGACGGGAGGTACGGCTTCTCAGACCCTCTCACCTTCCAGCTCGTGGTGGGCTTTTGTAAATAGTTTGATTGCATGTGTTTTATTTGTTGAGTTTCCTTTTTTGTTTTCCCTGTATATAGTTCCCCTCATGTCCTTAATTCTATGTTCATCATGAGTTTTTTTCATTTGTTAAGTTTCCTTTCTTGTTTTTCTTGTAAATAGTTTGATTGCATGTGTTTTATTGGTCAAGTTTCCTTTCTTGTTTTTCTCTGTAGTGTTTCTTAATAATAGTTTTTACTATGTGTTTGTTTTTGTACGTTAGTAAAGTTTTCTTTCTTGTTTTTCACACCCTGTATATAGTTGATATATACTGACTCTGTGCGAGTCAGTATATATCAGTCTATATACTGACTCCTGTGCGAGAAACACACCAGTGCAAGGTTCAGGAACACCCGGCAAAACGCAGCCAAGCTTTTGACAAACTATTGACATGGTGTTCCTCGTCAGTACAGTGGTCAGTATTCCCGCCTGTCACACATCTTCTTTAGTTCAGTGAGATTTGTACATTTCAAATGCATGTTTATACATGAAAGAATTATGCTGAAAGATATATACAGTAATTATTCTGTGAACTAAAAACAAAAACAAACAAAAAGTTGTTTAGACTTGGACAAAGGCAAACAAACAAAAATAAATAAATAAAAATGGACAGTTTTGTTGTAGTTTATAGTAAAGTTGCTGTGTGGGAATTATCTCACATTACAGATATCTACATCTGAATTACATTGTATGTTGTTGTTGTAGATATGTCTAACTCGAATTACGGAAAGTCGTAATTCAGATGTAGATATCTGCAATGTGAGTTGTGGATATCTGCAACTCAATTATGACTATCTGTAATGATAAACCCCATACATCTGAATTACATTAAGTTGATCTAATGCCCAACAAACAATTATGCTGTTCATTCATTTATGCTGTAAATAAAAAAAAATGCAAAGAAAAAAAAATTTCCATTGCTTATTTCTTTCTGTTTGTATTATCAGCCCACGTGAAGAGACACATGCGTATTTGGGTCCCAGGAGGATCCCATGACCCACTGTGTTAACACCCTCTTGTTTGATTGCATGAGTTTTATTGGTTAAGTTTCCTTTCTTGTTTTCCCTGTATATAGTTCCCCTCATGTCATAAATTCTATGTTCATCATAAGTTTTTTTTATTTGTTAAGTTTCCTTTTCTTCTTTTTCTTGTAAATAGTTTGATCGCATGAGTTTTATTGGTTAAGTTTCCTTTCTTGTTTTTCTCTGTAGTGTTTCTTAATAATAGTTTTTACTATGTGTTTGTTTTTGTATTATAAACCTCACCCTTCCCAGTGTCCTTTTTAGTTTAGTTTAGTTTATTTAGTCTGTTGTGTTTTTTTATTTTGTATATAGTTCCCCTGTTGTGTTCATCATTAGGATTTGTAAATAGTTCAATTGCATTTTATTTGCTAAGTTTCCTTTCTTGTTTTTCTAGTTTAGTTTAGTTTAGTTTAGTCTGTTGTGTGTGATGGGAGGTGTAGCGGGCGCTGATGTGCCCGCATTTCCAAAACCCTTCGTGCTACCAGCTGAAGGTGAAGATTCACACTACACACACCACACACGATGGTGAAGCAAGGTGATGCTTTTCTCAGCAGGCTGGGAAGTGGTTGGCCAGAACATCATCGGCCAATCAGGCCCCCCTCACCCCATCCACCCCGAATCCTGACTACTAGTCCACCAGGGACCTCTAGCTGGGGGACATGGTGGTGTCCTCCACCAGCCCCGGCTAGGAGCATCCATCCCCGGGTGGAGGCCTCCACCATGTCCACCATAATAATAAATTTTGAAACTAGGTGATGCTTTTCTCAGCAGGCTGGGAAGTGGTCGCAACAGGAAACCAGATCTGTGAAATTTTAATGAAATGAAATGAATGAAATTTTTTGTTTGTTTCCTTTATATTTTACAAAAATGAATTTTAAATATGAAATATTAAATTTTAATGAAATTAAATGAAATAAGAGAGAGAGAGAAGGAAAAGTTTACGAAATGGATCCCCTTGTTTTTCTTGTAAATAGTTCAATTTTGTACATAGTATAAGTTTCCTTTATTGTATATAGTTCTCCTCTTGTCCTAATTTATGTTCATCATGAGGCTTTTGTACATAGTTCATTTGCATGTATTTCTTTTGCTCAGTTTCTTTTTGTGTTTTTCTTGTAAATAGTTCATTTGCATGTATTTCTTTTGTCAAGTTTCCTTTTGTGTTTTTCTCCCCGGCCAGAATCCTCCACCCATTCTCCCTTGTCCTATATCCCGAAGCCACCCCGGCCATCCACTTTAACAGCTCCCAGTCCCTGTCCCTGTCCCCTGTTCAAGTTCACCCAACGGTGAACCCCCCCCCCCCCCAATGTTGCCTCCGAACCCCTGCCAGAGCATCATCGGCCAATCAGGCCCCCCTCACCCCATCCACCCCGAATCCTGACTACTAGTCCACCAGGGACCTCTAGCTGGGGGACATGGTGGTGTCCTCCACCGGGACCCGTCCCATGCGGGCCTAAGAGCATCCATCCCCGGGGTGCCATAATAATAAATTTTATAGATTGCATGCGTTTCAAAGTTTCCTTTGTAGTTTAGTTTAGTTTATTTAGTCTGTTGTGTTTTTTTATTTTGTATATAGTTCCCCTGTTGTGTTCATCATTAGGATTTGTAAATAGTTCAATTGCATTTTATTTGCTAAGTTTCCTTTCTTGTTTTTCTAGTTTAGTTTAGTTTAGTTTAGTCTGTTGTGTGTGATGGGAGGTGATGTGCAAAACTATGCATTTGAAAGTAGGTGATGCTTTTCTCAGCAGGCTGGGAAGTGTTCGCAACAGGAAACCAGAACTGTGAAATTTTAATGAAATGAAATGAAATAAATGAATTTTAAATATTAAATTTAAAGGTGAAAATCCACACGCCACCACCGACAAACTGCCCTTCCTTGCAGACACACAAGTGGACTTAATGAAATGAAATGAATGAAATTTTTTGTTTCTTTCCTTTATATTTTACAAAAATGAATTTTAAATATTAAATATTAAATTTTAATTAAATTAAATGAAATAAATGAATTTTAAATATTAAATTTAAAGGTGAAAATCCACACGCCACCACCGACAAACTGCCCTTCCTTGCAGACACACAAGTGGACTTAATCATACCCCCACACCTCCTCCTGAACCCCCCTGTATATAGTTGCCCTCATGTCTTAAATTATGTTCATCATGAGGCTTTTGTAAATAGTTTAATTGCATGTGTTTCATTTGTTGTTTCCTTTCTTGTTTTTCTTGTAAATAGTTCGATTGCGTGAGTTTTATTGGTTAAGTTTCCTTTCTTGGTTCTCTTATTAGTGTATTATAAGCCTCACCCTTCCCAGTGTCCTAGCGGTGAAGCTAGGACTCAGGGGATGTCGACCTCAATGGGAAACGGGGAAACGCTGGAACAGCGGGACTTTATACCACTGGAAACCAATAGTAACCTCAGCCCCCTATATGTTCAGGGATACAGATTCAACCTAGGCTGGCTCCCCTCAGCAAATAAAATATCCAGTCATTTATATTTTACAAAAATGAATTTTAAATATTAAATATTAAATTTTAATTAAATTTAATTTTTAGTTTAGTTTAGTTTATTTAGTCTGTTGTGTTTTTTTATTTTGTATATAGTTCCCCTGTTGTGTTCATCATTAGGATTTGTAAATAGTTCAATTGCATTTTATTTGCTAAGTTTCCTTTCTTGTTTTTCTAGTTTAGTTTAGTTTAGTTTAGTCTGTTGTGTGTGATGGGAGGTGTGAGCGGGCGCTGATGTGCCCGCATTTCCAAAACCCTTCCTGCTACCAGCTGAAGGTGAAGATCCACACTACACACACCAGTGTCCTAGCAGTGAAGCTAGGACTCAGGGGATGTCGACCTCAATGGGGAACGGGGAAACGCTGGAACAGCGGGACTTTATACCACTGGAAACCAACAGTAACCTCAGCCCCCTATATGTTCAGGGATACAGATTCACCCTAGGCTGGCTCCCCTCAGCAACCAAAATATCCAGTCCCTGGCCCCCTACCCCTGGAGAGAGAAGGAAAAGTTTACGAAATGGATCCCCTTGTTTTTCTTGTAAATAGTTCAATTTTGTACATAGTATAAGTTTCCTTTATTGTATATAGTTCTCCTCTTGTCCTAATTTATGTTCATCATGAGGCTTTTGTACATAGTTCATTTGCATGTATTTCTTTTGCTCAGTTTCTTTTTGTGTTTTTCTTGTAAATAGTTCATTTGCATGTATTTCTTTTGTCAAGTTTCCTTTTGTGTTTTTCTCCCCGGCCAGAATCCTCCACCCATTCTCCCTTGTCCTATATCCCGAAGCCACCCCGGCCATCCACTTTAACAGCCCCCAGTCCCTGTCCCTGTTCAAGTTCACCCAACGGTGCATAGCAGCAGGCCCAAGTGCCTTTATTAACCACCCATACCCTACAAATTATCCCCCACAATTCGGCGTGCTCAGCAAAGTCAACCTATATAGTCACTTTAATTTGGCCCCAAATCCCCCCCCAGTGTTGCTCCAAACCCCTGCCAGAGCATCATCAGTCAATCAGGCCCCCCTCACCCCATCCACCCCGAATCCTGACTATTAGTCCACCAGGGACCTCTAGCTGGGGGACATGGTGGTGTCCTCCACCGGGGACCCGTCCCATGCGGGCCTAGGAGCATCCATCCCCGGGGTGCCATAATAATAAATTTTATAGAGTGCATGCGTTTCAAAGTTTCCTTTGTAGTTTAGTTTAGTTTATTTAGTCTGTTGTGTTTTTTTATTTTGTATATAGTTCCCCTGTTGTGTTCATCATTAGGATTTGTAAATAGTTCAATTGCATTTTATTTGCTAAGTTTCCTTTCTTGTTTTTCTAGTTTAGTTTAGTTTAGTTTAGTCTGTTGTGTGTGATGGGAGTAATGTGCAAAACTATGCATTTGAAACTAGGTGATGCTTTTCTCAGCAGGCTGGGAAGTGGTCGCCACGGGAAAACAGATCTGTGACGGAGTCCCAAGCCACCCTACCCAGGAATAGGAATGTTTTTTATTGGATAAGTTTACTTTTTTGTTTTCCTTGGTTTTGTACATAGTATACGTTTCCTTTCTTGTTTTTCATTGTATATAGTTATCCTCATGTCCTAATTTATATGTTCATCATGAGGCTTTTTGTAAATAGTTCAATTGCATGTTTTTATGTGTTGTTTCCTTTCTTATATTAATTGGTTTTTATATAGGTAGATTGCATGCATTTCAAAGTTTCCTTTCTAGTTAAGTTTTGTTTATTTAGTCAGTTGTGTTTTTTTTTTAATTTTATTTGGTGTGGAGTTTGAATTTGTACATTATTGCCTGGTGTTAAGTTTCCTTTTGTATTTTTCTTGTAAATAGTTCATTTGCATGTATTTCTTTTGTCAAGTTCTTTTGTCAAGACTGCATATCTATAGTGTTTTTCTCAGCCTGAGTAATTTCATGTATACTTTGTTGTAGTTTATAATAAAGTTGCTGCCTGCAAAACCTGACTTCTTCTCAGGGCCTAATGTTGAGATCTGGGGAGATTACCGTATGTGGTGAAGTTACCCAAATCTCAACCTTGAAGCAGACACTCCCAATGTGAATTTAAACTTCTACTAGAGCCTATTTCTTTTACACAGTTTCAAGTTAGTCCTTACAAAGACACTAAACAACACAGATGTAATGTACCACAGACTTTTTTTTTTTTTTTTTTTTTTTTTTTTTTGCAGAATTTGGGATAGTAACATTTGTTTTGGCTGCTACATTATCCTGACCTCTGACCTTCCTGAGTTACTTTAAATCATTTCAAGTAAAAAAACATTTGTAGTGGAGAGAGAATTTCACACTGAGTAATTTCATGTATACTTTGTTGTAGTTTATAAGAAAGTTGCTGCCTGCAAAACTGACTTCTTCTCAGAGCCTAATGTTGAGATCTGGGGAGATTACCGTATGTGGTGAAGTTACCCAAATCTCAACCTTGAAGCAGACACTCCCAATGTGAATGTAAACTTCTACTAGAGCCTATTATTATTTTATTATTATTATCTTATTTTTTGCAGAATTTGGGATAGTAAACATTTGTTTTGGCTGCTACATTATCCTGACCTCTGTAATTAGAGTGTTCAAAGCAGGCCCGGTCGCCTGAATACCGCAGCTAGGAATAATGGAATAGGACTCCGGTTCTATTTTGTGGGTTTTCTCTCTGAACTGGGGCCATGATTAAGAGGGACGGCCGGGGGCATTCGTATTGTGCCGCTAGAGGTGAAATTCTTGGACCGGCGCAAGACGGACGAAAGCGAAAGCATTTGCCAAGAATGTTTTCATTAATCAAGAACGAAAGTCGGAGGTTCGAAGACGATCAGATACCGTCGTAGTTCCGACCATAAACGATGCCAACTAGCGATCCGGCGGCGTTATTCCCATGAC
Organism: Lutjanus argentimaculatus; assembly: GCA_034769285.1. Taxonomy (NCBI): domain Eukaryota; kingdom Metazoa; phylum Chordata; class Actinopteri; order Lutjaniformes; family Lutjanidae; genus Lutjanus; species Lutjanus argentimaculatus. Next base: position 3,647 of record JAWZSL010000372.1, on the reverse strand, counting down.
CCGCCGGGCAGCTCCCGGGAAACCAAAGTCTTTGGGTTCCGGGGGGGAGTATGGTTGCAAAGCTGAAACTTAAAGGAATTGACGGAAGGGCACCACCAGGAGTGGAGCCTGCGGCTTAATTTGACTCAACACGGGAAACCTCACCCGGACTAATGTTGACAATGGTTTGAAGCCTTACTCAGAGAGTGAATGCGAACACCTGTCATGGCTTTTTGTGTCATTTTAAACAAGCTGGATTGCTTTTGGAATCTTAAACAATGGCCTTTTTTTTATATTTTCTATACACTGCTGATTTACTGATAAAATTCAGTCCAGTCAATGAATATAACCAGTGCCAGTTTTTTTGTTATTTTTTTGTGCACACACACACCACATGCACAACCATAGTTCAACAACAAGCTGATAAAGATTTAGCACCGAGACGGGAGGTACGGCTTCTCAGACCCTCTCACCTTCCAGCTCGTGGTGGGCTTTTGTAAATAGTTTGATTGCATGTGTTTTATTTGTTGAGTTTCCTTTTTTGTTTTTCCCTGTATATAGTTCCCCTCATGTCCTAAATTCTATGTTCATCATGAGTTTTTTTCATTTGTTAAGTTTCCTTTTCTTGTTTTTCTTGTAAATAGTTTAATTGCATGAGTTTTATTGGTTAAGTTTCCTTTCTTGTTTTTCTCTGTCGTTTTTCTTAATAATAGTTTTTACTATGTTTTACGTCCCATGCGGGCCTAGGAGCATCCATCCCCGGGGGTGCCATAATAATAAATTTTATAGAGTGCATGCGTTTCAAAGTTTCCTTTGTAGTTTAGTTTAGTTTATTTAGTCTGTTGTGTTTTTTTATTTTGTATATAGTTCCCCTGTTGTGTTCATCATTAGGATTTGTAAATAGTTCAATTGCATTTTAAATTGCTAAGTTTCCTTTCTTGTTTTTTAGTTTAGTTTAGTTTAGTTTAGTCTGTTGGGGTGTGAGGGGAAAGGGTAATGTGCAAAACTATGCATTTGAAACTAGGTGATGCTTTTCTCAGCAGGCTGGGAAGTGGTCGCCACGGGAAACCAGATCTGTGACGGAGTCCCAAGCCACCCTACCCAGGAATAGGAATTTTTTTTTATTGGATAAGTTTACTTTTTTGTTTTCCTTGGTTTTGTACATAGTATACGTTTCCTTTCTTGTTTTTCATTGTATATAGTTATCTCATGTCCTAATTTATATGTTCATCATGGGGCCCTTTTGTAAATATTTCCCAATTGCATGTTTTTATGTGTTGTTTCCTTTCTTATATTAATTGGTTTTTATATAGGTAGATTGCAGCATTTCAAAGTTTCCTTTCCTTTTTTTTTTTGCAGAATTTTTTTTGGAATAGTAACATTTGTTTTGGCTGCTACATTATCCTGACCTCTGACCTTCTGAATTACTTTAAATCATTTCAAGTAAAAAAAATTTGTAGTGGAGAGAGAATTTCACACTGAGTAATTTCATGTATACTTTGTTGTAGTCTATAATAAAGTTGCTGCCTGCAAAACCTGACTTCTTCTCAGGGCTAATGTTGAGATCTTGGGAGATTAACGTATGTGGTGAAGTTACCCAAATCTCAACCTTGAAGCAGACACTCCCAATGTTTAATTTAAATTTCTACTAGAGCCTATTTCTTTTACACAGTTTCAAGTGAGTCCTTACAAAGACACAAAACAACACAGATGTAATGTACCACAGACTTTTATTTTATTTTATTTTATTTTTTGCAGAATTTGGGATAGTAACATTTGTCTTGGCTGTTAACATTGTCCTGACCTCTGACCTTCCTGAGTTACTTTAAATCATTTCAAGTAAAAAACATTTGTAGTGGAGAGAAAATTTTACACTGAGTAATTTCATGTATACTTTGTTGCTGCCTGCAAACCCGACTTCTTCTCAGGGCCTAATGTTGAGACTGGGGAGATTACCGTATGTGGTGAAGTTACCCAAATCTCAACCTTGAAGCAGACACTCCAATGTGAATGTAAACTTCTACTAGAGCTATTTCTTTTACACAGTTTCAAGTGAGTCCTTACAAAGACACAAACAAAAAAGATGTAATGTACCACAGACTATTTTTTGATTTTATTTTTTTTTTTGCAGAATTTGGGATAGTAACATTTGTTTTGGCTGCTAAAATTATCCTGACCTCTGACCTTCCTGAGTTACTTTAAATCATTTCAAGTAAAAAAACATTTGTGTGGAGAGAGAATTTCACACTGAGTAATTTCATGTATACTTTTTTGTAGTTTATAATAAAGTTGCTGCCTGCAAAACCTGACTTCTTCTCAGGGGCCTAATGTTGAGATTTTGGGGGGGATTACCATGTGGTGTGAAGTTCCCAAATCTCAACTTTGAAGCAGACACTCCCAATGTGAATGTAAACTCTACATAGAGCCTATTTCTTTTTCACAGTTTCAAGTGAGTCTTTACAAAAACACAAAAAACACAGATGTAATGTACCACAGACTATTTATTTTATTTTTTTTTTTGCAGAATTTGGGATAGTAAGTTTGTTTTGGCTGCTACATTATCCTGACCCGTGACCTTCCTGAGTTACTTTAAATCATTTCAAGTAAAAACACATTTGTAGTGGAGAGAAAATTTCACACTGAGTAATTTAATGTATACTTTGTTGTGTTTATAATAAAGTTGCTGCCTGCAAAACTTACTTCTTCTCAGAGCGTAATGTTGAGATTGGGGAGATTCCGTATGTGGTGAAAATTACCCAAATCTCAAGCCTGGCATGTATGATTTGGACAAAAATATACATCAAATTAAAGCTTAAATGAGACCTTTTTTAGAGAGCCAGACTTTTTTAATGTGAAACTTTCAGAAGGCCAACAGCCCACTTTTAAAATTTATGGTTGTATTCTGTCAGTGTGACAGGCCTGTAGCAAACTGAATATACACTTACAATTCTTGTTGTGTTTTGGTGCTTAAACCACCTTCAAATTAAACATGTAGGGATTTTAAATTAAAGCTTAGAATCTCATCTTTAAAAACACACATAAGCTTTGCAGTCTAGCACCATATGGCGCTGAAAACCAGGCATTTGTTGTAGTCAATATCAGGCAGGGTTTTTTGGGCAGGGCCAGAGGTCAGATATTGCCTGTATATCTATAGTGTTTTCTCAGCCTGGCATGATATGATTTGGACAAAATTACATCAAATTAAAGCTTAAAATTGACCTTTTCAGAGAGCCCAGACTTATTAATGAGAAACTTTCAGAAGGCCAACAGCCACTGTAGATTTATGGTTGTATTCTGTCAGTGGAAGGCCTGTAGCCAGCCTGAATTACACTACAATTCATGCTGTGTTTTGTGCTTAACCACCCTTCAAATTAAACATGTAGGGATTCAAATAAAGCTTGATCTCTCTTTACAACACACATAAGCTTTGCAGTCTAGCACCATTTGGTGTGAAAATCAGCATTTGTTGTAGTCAAAAATCAGGGGCTTTCTGGGCAGTGCCAAAGGGGCATATATTGACTGTTATCTATAGTGTTTTCTCAGCCCGGCATGATATGTTTGGACAAATATACATCAAAAATTAAAGCTTAAAATTTAAACCCTTTTCAGAGAGCCCCAAAACTTACTTTGAGAAAATTTCAGAAGGCCAACAGCCACTGTAGATTTTT
>JAWZSL010000371.1:0-17072 GCA_034769285.1 Lutjanus argentimaculatus | reverse complement strand
CGCGAGTTTTTACGGGCCCCCCCCGCCCGGACCTCCCCCCCTTCCCGGGGCCGTGGACTAAGTGCTCGCTGCGCCCCCTTCCCCCTCGCCGGGGGGGGGGGACGGGGCCCCCTCGTTTCCCGGCGGGGGACTTTTCGACCGGGGGGGACGTCCTCAGTGCGCCCCAACCGCGTGCGTCGCCAGGGCGGGGCCCCGGCCCCAAACGCAAAAGGCGTCAGGGGTCTGCGGCGATGTCGGCAACCCCCCCGACCCGTCTTGAAACACGGACCAAGGAGTCTAACGCCCGGAAAAATTGGGGGTTGGGGGGGGGGTCCCACGAAACCCCGTGGCGCAATGAAAGTGGGGGCCCGGCGCGCCCCGGGGCTGAGGTGGGATCCCGGCCCCCCCGGGGGTCGGGCGCACCACCGGCCCGTCTCCCCCGCACCGTGGGGGAGGTGGGGGTTTGGAGGCGTGCGATAGGACCCAAAAGAGGGTAAACCCTATCCCTGGGCAGGGCGAAGCCAAAAGGAAAACTCTGGTGGAGGGCCCGGAGCGGTCCTGACGTGAAAAATCGGTCGCCCGACCGGGGTTTTTAAAAGGGGCAAAAAGGAAAAAATCAAACCCCATTAGTAGCTGGTTCCCTCCGAAGTTTCCCTCAGGATAGCTGGCGTCGGGCCTCGCATTTTTAAATTGGGTTTTAAAGCGAATGTTTAGAGGTCGGGGGGGCCAAAAACGATCTAAACCCTTTTCTAAAAACTTTAAATGGGTAAGAAGCCCGGCTCGGCGGTTTGGGACCCGGGCGTGGAATGCGAGCTGCCCAGGGGGGCCCATTTTGGAAAGCAGAATGGCGCTGCGGGTTTAAACCCGGGAACGCCGGGTTAAGGCGCCGATCCCGAGTTTCATCAGACCCAGAAAAGGTTTTTGGTCGATTTGGGAAGCAGGCGGGGGCCCAAAATGGAAGTGGGGAATCCGTTTAAGGAGTGGGGAAAACAACCCCACCTGCCGAATAAAAACTGGGCCCTGAAAATGGAGGCGCTGGAGCGTGGGGCCCATACCCGGCCGCCCCGGAAACGAGAGCCTGGGGGGCTAGGCCGCGACGAGTAGGAGGGCCGCCGGGGGGTGAGAAAGGAAAACCCCTAGGGCTGGGGGGCCCCCCCCCCCCGGGGTGGGGGGGCCGCGCGGGTCCCGATCTTGGTGGGTAGAAAGCAAATTTTTCAAACGGAGAACTTTGAAGGCCGAAGTGGAGAAGGGGTTCCCATGGGGGAAACAGCAGTTAAAAGGGGTAAAGTCGGTCCTAAGAGCTGGGGGGAACGCCGTTGGGAAAAGGGGGGGGCGAGGGCCCTACGTCCCCCCCCGGCCGATCGAAAGGGGGGCGGGTTAGACCCCCGAATTTTGGGGGGAGTGGCGGAGTAGGCGCCGCGAGGCTTTTCCAGTGGGGGAAAAACGAAAAAACGACCCGGGAAAGAAGCTGGCGGGGAGCCCCGGGGAGAGTTCTTTTTCTTTGTAAAGGGGGGCGGGGCCCGGCCCTGGAATGGGTTTCGCCCCGAAGAGGGGCCCGTGCCCGGGGAAAGGGCCCTCGGGTTCCCGGCGGCGTCGGTAAAGGGGCTCTGCTGGCCCTTGAAAATCCGGGGGGAAGGTGTAATCTCGCCCGGGCCCCGAAACCCTACCCGGCACCCAGGTCCCCCAAGGGTGAACAGCCTCTGGCATGTTAGTTTCAAGGTGGCGTACGGGAAGTGGGCCCAAACCCCAAAAAAAATCCGAAAATTTGGGGGAAAAAAGGGAAATTGGCTCAAAGGGGTGGGCGGTGGGGGCGGGGGGGTGCGAAGCGGGGCTGGGTTTCGGGGCCGCGGGGGGGGGGGCAGTCTTTTCCCGCCGCCCTCCTCTCTCCGCCCCCGGGGAAAGCCCGGCGCGGGGCCCCCGCCTGCGGGGGCCCTCGTCCTCGGGGGCCTCGCGCGTCGTCGGGCGGGGGTTTTCGGGGGCGGGGGTCCGCCCCGGGGTTTGGAAAAAGGGGGGCCCCCCGGCCCGGAGGGGCCCCGGGTACGGGGGGTCGGCGGCGGCGATTTTCTGGACGCGGGGCCGGGCCCTTCTGCGGATCTCCCAGCAAACGGGGGCCCTTTGGGAAACCCCCCCCTTCGCGCGGGGGGGGTCCGGGGGGGTCCCCCTCGGCTGGCGCCTAGCAGCGGGAACTTAAAAACTGGTGCGGCCCCAAAGGGGGACCCGACTTTTTAAATTTAAAAAACAAAGCATGGGGGAAGGCCCAGGGGGGGGTTGGTTTGACGCGATGTGATTTTTTGCCCAGTGTTGAATTTTAAAAAGTGAAGAAATTCAATGAAGCGGGGGTAAACGGGGGGGAGAAAATATGACTCTTTTTAAGGTACCCCAAAAATCCCCGGGGTAATCAAATTGGACGCGCATGAAGGGAAATGAAGGGAGATTCCCACTGTCCCTCCCTTTACTATTAGCAAAACCACAGCCAAGGGAACGGGCTTGGAAAGAATCAGCGGGGAAAAGGACCCTGTTAGTTTGGGACTCTAGTCGGGGCACTGTGAAGGGGACATGAGAGGTGTAGAATAAGTGGGGGGGCTTCGGCCGCCGGGGGAAATCCCATTTACTCTTATCGTTTTTTCACTTCCCCGGGTTTGAGGGGGGGGGGAGGCAAACCCCCGAGCGGGCTCTCGTTTTTGGTGTCAAGCGCCCGGCACCGCGGGCGGCCCCCGTTTGGGGGGAAACAGGGCAGGTGGGGGAGTTTGTGGGGCGGTACCCCGGGTCAAACGGTAACCCCGGGGGGTGTCCTAAGGCGAGCTCAGGGGGGGACAGAAACCCCCCTTTGGAGCAAAAGGGGGCAAAAGCTGGGGCTTGATCTTTTTTTTTCAGTTGAATACGGGCCCGTAAAAGCGGGGGCCTCACGTTTCCTTCTGATTTTTTGGGGTTTTTAAGCGGGAGGGTTCAAAAAAGTTACCACGGGGAAAAACTGGCTTGTGGGGGGCCAAAGGGTTTTTCATAGCGACGCGCTTTTTGATCCTTCAAAGTCGGCTTTTCCCTTTCCCATTGTAAAGCAGAATTCCCCAAGCGTTGGATTGTTCCCCCCACTAATAGGGAACTTTGGAGGGGGTTTTTAGACCGTCTTTGGGGAAAGGTTATTTTTTCCCCTACTGAGGATGTGTTGTTGAAATTTAGTAATCCTGCTCAGTCGAGAGGAACCGCGGTTCAGGCTTTTTGGTTTTATGTGCTTGGGGGGAAAGCCAATGGTGGGGAAGTTCCCATCTGTGGGATTATGACTGAACCCCTCTAAGTCAGAACCCCGCCTAGAGGGAAAAACGAACCATAGCGCCGGGGGAACTTCGGTTGGCCCCGGATAACCGGTTTGGGGTTTCGGTGAGTAGCGCCGTTCGTGACAGGGTGGGGCGGCGGCCGGATTTTGGTCCCCCCTTCCTATCTCGCACCGCTTTTTGTGGAGAACCTGGGTTTGAATCACTTGCAGACAAACCTGTTTTCTGGGTCGGGGTTTTTGTACGTACCCAGAGCGCTCCCCGCTGCGATCTATTGAAAGTCGGGGCCCCTCGATCCAAGCTTTCGTCGCCCCCGGGGTTTGCGGCCCCGGGCCCCCCTCCCCTCCCCTCCCCGGCCCCCCGGGATTTCCCGGGGGCCGGGCCGAACAAAAAGGGGGCCCGGGGGGACAACGGGAAAAAAAAAAAAACCCCAACAAGAGTCCACCCCCTCCAGGCCGGAGGGGCGGGGGGTACGGGGTCCCCCCGAGGGGGATTTCTCCTCGACCCGGGGGAAAGGCCCTGGCCAGCTCCCCTCCATCTTGCGGAAGTGGCCCGGGGCTACCAGGAGCCGCAAAAACTTTCGGCCGCCGTCCCGGGGGGCAAAACCCACCCGGGCAGCTGCGGTTTTTCAAAGTGCAGTCTTCGGGGGCGTGGGGCGGTGGTTTTTAAAGGGTGGGCCCCCGGGGCCCTGGTGGGGGTTTCAGGGTCCTGGAGGGGGGGAGGGGGCGCGTGGGTACGAGGGTTTTCTCCCGAGAGGGGGTCTCCTCGACCCGGGGTTTAAAAGGCCTGGGGCCAAAGTTTCCCCTCCATCTCTGCGGAAGTGGGCCCGGGGTTACCAGGCCCCGCAAAACTTTCGGCCGCCGAACCAGGGGCAACAAAACATCCGGAAAGCTGCTTTTTTTTTAAAAGTGCAGTCATTCGGGGGCGTGGGGGGGGTGGGGCTTAAGGGTGGGTCCCCGGGTCCTGGTGGGGTCAGGGCCCTTTGGAGGGGGAGGCGCGGTGGGTAGGGTTTGGGGTCTCCCCGAGGGAAAAATTCCTCGCCCCCTGGGAAAAGGCCTGGGCCGAGCCCCCCTCCACCCTCTGCGGAAGTGGGCCCCGGGGCTACCAGGCCCCCCCCCGCGAAACTTTGGGCCGCTTTTCCCAAAGGGGCTACGAAACACCCGGGCAGCTGCGTTTTTTAAAAAGTGCGGGTCAGTGGGCCCGGTTTTTTTAAGGGGTTGGGTCCCCGGGTCCTAGTGGAGGTCGGGGGTCCTGGGGGGGGGAGGCGCCCTCCCCCCCAAACCAGGGTGTCTGGAAGTGGGGGTGTGAGCGAGCCCCGAGTCGGGGCCCCGGAGCGGGGAGGGTGGTCGGGATCGGGCCCCGGGGTTTTGGGTGCGGGGGTGCCTGGGTGCCCGAGTCCCCGATTTCCCCCGGGCCCCCACCGGAGAGGGGCCAGGGCGCTGGGGGAAAGCCTCCCGGTTACAGTGCGTGCAAAGCGGGGAAAAAAAGGGGGCCGGCTCAGCAAACCCCCAAAAACAATAAAAACGTCCGGCCAGGGGGAGCCAGAGGGTGTCGAGGGGGAGTTTTGGGGCCCTGTGCCTGTGCCTTTTCCCTGTGCCTGTGCCTGGGGCCTGGCCTGTGCCTGTGCCGGGGCCATGGGCAGGGGGCAGGGCATGGGTGGTGACCCTGGGTGGGGGGGCCAGGGTCCCGGGGGGAAGGGAAACCCCCCCCCTGGGGCTACGGCCCAATGCGGGCCAAAAGCATGTTTAAAAGGGGCCCAGGTTCACCCGAAAAATAAAAATTTTCACAATAAACCCATCCAGTGGGTCCCAGGGGTGACCCCGGGTGGGGGGGCCGGGGGCCGGGGCCGGGGGGGGCCCGGAAAAGTGGGGGGGGTAGGGTTTTGGGGAAAAAGCGCCTGCCGGTTGCAGATGCTGTAAAGCTTAAATTAAAAGGGGCTGGCTCCCCCCAGCCAAAAAAAAATAAAATCCAGTGGGGTTTGGGGTAAAGTTGGGTCCCGGGTTCCCGGTTCCGGCCCCGTGGGGAAAAAGGGGCCAAAGGGTTTGTTTTTGGGGAAGGAGCCCGCTGGCACGGTTTGCATGAAAAGCTGTTTAAAAAGGGGCAAGTTCGGGCCAAAAAATAATGAAAATTCACAATCGACGTCCAGCGGGTCCCCGGGCCCGGGGGCCCCGGGGCCAGGGCCGGGGGGCCCGGGTTTTGGGCCCGTGTGTTTTTTGACAGGAAAAAGAGGCGAGAGGGTTTCCCCCCTCTCCCCTCCGTCTGGTATGGGTTTTTTTTTCTTCCTCTTCTTCTTCTTCTCTTTTTTCTTCTTTTTTTTTGTTCCGTTTCGTTTTTCCCTTTCTTCCGTTTTTTGTTTTCCCTTGTTTCCCCCTTTTTGTTCCAAATTTTCGTTTCAAAGTGTTTTTTGGCCGGGGGGAAAAAGGGCGGGGGGGCGCCCCCGGGGGGGGTTCGGAAAGGCCCCGGGCCCCCCCCCCAGGAAAATTTTCCCAAATGGGTTTTGCACGGGGGAAAGCCGGGGGAGACGGCGTGAGGGCACCCTTTTTCCTCAGCCCCCCGGGGGACCCACGGCAGCCGGGTCCCCCGAAACCCCCTCTACGGGCGGGTTTCGGGAGCCCGGACCTCAGCTCGCGTGGACCTCCGCGGGGGGAGCCCCCCCCGTTTCCCCAGAGGGGTCGTTGGGGCCGCCCGCGACGGGGGGGGGGCGGGCCTCGGCTGGCTCCAGGGGTTTTCCAACCGCTGCTTTCCCTTACCCTTTCCCCACCCTACCCTTTCCCTACCCTAACCCTACCCTAACCCCCAACCCCACCCCACCCCACCCTACCTTTCCCTAACGGGACCACCGGGCCCATGGGGAACCGTGACCCGCCACGGAGGGGCCCCCCCCGGCCCCGGGCCCCGCGCCGGCGTTTCGGGCGGACGGTTCCTCCGGGCCCCGGGGTTTGCCCCCCCGGCCGCCGGGGCCACGGGCGGAAGGGCCCCCCACGGAGCCCCCCTTTCCGGGTCCTCCCCGGGTGGGACCACCGATAGGTAGCGGGGACCGAGGGCGCCCCGTCTTCCCAGCGGCCTTACCACGCAGCCCGCCGCGGGGTCGCGGGGGTCCGCCTGCCGGGCGGAACCCCGGGCCCGGGTCGCGCGGCGCCCGGTTTCGGAAAACACCGTTTTTTTCGAAAAACCCCCCCTCCAGGGAGGGCCCGACGGGCCCCGTCGTTTGGCCCCCTCAACGCTTCGCCCCCCCGGGTTCGGACCTTCCTCCCCGGAGGAGGGCCCCCCCCCCCCACCGGCGGGGTTTTAAGGGCCCGTCTCCACCCCCGAGAGGTTTCGCCCGGGGGGGCGGGCGTTCCCCCCGCCGCCGGTCGGTTTCCCCCGAGGGTACCTTTGGGTTTATCCTGCCAGTTGCATATGCTTGTCTCAAAAATTAAGCCATGCAAGTTATGTACACACGGCCCGGGTAACGTGAAACTGCGAAGGTCATTTTTAAAACAGTTTTGGTTCCCTTTTATCGCTCTACCGTTCTTGGTGGAAAAAACCCCTTTTTTTTGGGAAAATTTAGAGCTAATCATGCAAACGAGCGCTGACCTCCGGGGGTGCGTGCATTTATCGATCCAAAACCCCGGGGGGGTTTTCCCCCCCGGGGGGCCCCCGGCCCCCTTTGGGATCTAGGATAACCTCGAGCCCATCGCTGGCCCCCGGGGGCGGCGACGTCTCATTCGAAAGTCTGCCCCATCAACTTTCGGGTGGGGGCTTTTGGGGCCCCACCTTTTGGGGGCCAGGGGGAACGGGGAATCCCGGGGGTTTGTTCCGGAGAGGGAGCCTGAGAAACGGTACCCATCCAAGGAAGGCAGCGGCGGCAAATTACCCACTCCGACCGGGGAGGGAGTGACGAAAAAAAAACAATACAAGGGCCCCTTTCGGGGGGCCCTTTTAATTTTGGGAAAGAGTACCTTTAAATCCTTTTAAAGAGGATCAATTTGGGGGGCAAGTTGGGGGCCCGCGCCCCCCGGTAATTCCAGCTCCAATTTGGTATCTTTAAAATTGCTGCAGTTTTTTAAAAAGCTCGTAGTTTGGGTTTTCGGGGGAGGCTTTCGGTTTCCCCCGCGAAAGGGGAGCTACCGTTTTGTCCCAAACCCCCCGCCTTCGGGGCCCCCTCGATGCTTCTTTTTCTGAGTGTTTCCCCCGGGGTCCGAAGCGTTTACTTTGAAAAAAATTTTGAGTGTTTAAAGCAGGGGGCCCGGGGCGCCTGTTTTCCGCAGCTTGGAATAATTTTAATAGGGGTCGGGTTTTTATTTTGTGGGGTTTTTTCTCGGGAAATGGGGCCCTGATTAAGAGGGCGGCCGGGGGGGGATTCGTATTGTTTACCCCTTTGAGGTGAAAAATTTTTGGGGCCCGGCGCCCCGACGGACGAAAGCGAAAGCATTTGCCCAAAAATGTTTTCATTAATTTAAGACGAAAGTCGGGGGGTTCGGGAAAACGATCAGGGTTTCCGTCGTTGTTTTCCCACCAAAAAACGTTTCCAACTAGCGAACGGCGGGTTATTCCCATGAACCCCCCCGGGGCCCGCTCCCGGGAAAAACCCAAAAACTTTGGGTTCCGGGGGGGGGTATGGTTGCAAAACTGAAAATTAAAAGGGAAATTTACGGAAAAGGGGACCACCAGGAGTGGGCCTGCGGCTTAATTTGACCCCAAACCCCGGGAAACCTCAACCCCGGCCCGGGAAAGGAAAAAAAAATTGGGCAGATTGATAGCTCTTTCTCGTTCTTTTGGGTGGTGGTGCATGGCCCCTTTTTTAGTTGGTGGAGCGATTTGTTGGGTTTAAATTTCCCAAACGAACGAGACTCCCGGGATGCTAATAGTTACGCGGCCCCCTGCGGTCGGCGTCCCCTTCTTTTGAGGGGACAAGTGGGGTTTTAGCCCCACCCAGAAATTTAGGGAATAAAAAGGTCTGTGTGGGCCCCTTTGATTCCGGGGCTGCACCCCGCGCCACACTGAGGGATCAGGGGGTGTTTTCTACCCTTCGCCGAGAGGGGGGTGGGTAACCCGCTGAACCCCCCTCGTGGGTAGGGATTGGGGATTGGGAATTATTTCCCATGAACGAGGAATTCCCAGTAAGCGCGGGTTTATTTAAACTCGCGTTGGGTTAAATTTCCCCCCCTTTGTACACACCGCCCCTGTACTACCCATTGGATGGTTTAGGGGGGTCCCCGGATCGGCCCCCCCGGGTCGGTCACGGCCTGGGGGGAGCGCCGGGGGAAGAAAGATCAAACTTGATATCTAGGGGGGAAGTAAAAAATCGGGAACAAAAGGGTTTCCCTAGGTGAACCTGCGGAAGGATCATTTCCCGGGCGCCCGGGGGGCCGCCTGCCCCGCGGGGGGGCCCGGGCCCCCCCGACGGCAAGACAGAAAAGCTTTTTCGCAGCCAGGCCGGGGTCCCCCGCCCGCGGGGCCGTTTCCCCCGCAGGCGCCCCCCCGCGCCCCGCCCGGGGTTCTCGCGGGGGGGGGTCTCCCCGGGGGCGCGTTTTGTCCGCCGGCGCGCGGGCCCCCCGCCCCCTCCATCGCTCTTTAGTTCCCCCGGGGCCCCGGGCCCCCCTCCCCTTCGGAAAGGGGCCACCCGCCCCCCGCCCGGGCCCCCCCCGGTCCCCGGGGAAAAACCCCCCCCCGGGCCCCCCCCCCCCCAACCCTCCAGCTCGGGGCCGGGGCCCCCCCCCCCGGGCCCCCTCCGAGGGGTGACGGATCGCCGCGTCGGGGCGCGCGACGGGTCGGAGGGGGAGGGGGGGGGGGCGGGGGCGCCGGGGGGGAAAATGGCGCGCCGTGCGTCCGGCCCGAAACGCCGGGCCCCCAAAAAAAATCGGAACCTCAACCCCGAGCGCGGGTGGCGGCGTCGCCCTGGGCGCCCTTTTCCCCGCCCCCTCCGGGTACCCAAAATCTCCTCCCCCTCCCCGGGGGAGGAAAGGGGGGGGTTCCCAATTTTCTCCTCCCCCCTTCTGAAAAACCCCCCCCCCCGGCGGGGGGGCTTAAAAGGGTGGAGCGGGCCCGGGGGGGGTTTCCGTACGACCCTCTGTCGAAAAAAAAAAACCCCCCTGTCTCCCAACGGGGGGCCCTCCCCGAAAAAAACCAAAAACTTTGACAAATTTAGCGGTGGATCACTCGGCTCGTGCGTCGATGAAGAAAAACAGCTAGCTGCGAGGGAAATAATGGGAATTGCAGGAACATTGATATCGGGGGCCCCTTCGAAGCACCTTGCGGCCCCGGGTTCCTCCGGGGCTTTCGCCTGTCTGGGTCGCCCTTTTCCATCAATCGGAAAAAACGCCCCCCCGGAGGCGCCTTTCCGCGGGGGGGGGGGGCCCTCGCCCGGCACCCGTTGCCCTTTGTTCCCCTAAGTTCAGGGCGGCCAGGGGATTCTCCCCCCCCGGTTGGGGGTGGCTGCGGCGCGGGCCCGCCGGGGCCCCCCCGCCCTTTCCCCCTCCCCCTCGGCTCCAGTGCCCCCCTCCTCTCTCCTCCTTCCTCCCGGGCCCCCGGGGGAGGGGCGGGCCCCGTGGGCCCCGCATGAGTCGGGGGGCGGCTGCCGGTGGGGCAGAACCTGTCTTTCCGGTTTCCCGCGGGCACGCGTGCGGGCCGGGGGTTTCCCGGGGGGGGGAACGCTCCAGCGGGGGTCGCGGGGCGGAGGCCCCCTTCGGGGTCGGCGGTCCGGCGGGGGGGACCCCCCGGGCCCAGCGACGCCGCTCCCCCTCCGGGGGGCCCCCGGGCCTCCCGGGAAACAGTGAGGGCCTTTCCCCCGGGGAGCCCCCGCTTTTCGACCCCTTTTGGGCTACGCCTCAGATCAGACGAGACAACCCGCTGAATTTAAGATATTACCTTTAAACGGAGGAAAAAAACTAACCGGATTCCCTCAGTAAACGGCGAGGGGAAGGGGGGAAGAGCCCGGGACGAAAACCCCGTCCGGGCGGGGGGAGGGGGGAAATTTTGGTGTACGGAAGACCGTTTGCCCCGGGGTCGTTTGGGGGCCTGAGTTTCCCTTTTGACCCCAGGCTCAGGGCCCCCGGGGCGGTGTGAGGCCCGGTTTTAAAGGCCCCCCGTCGCGCCGGGGGGCCCCGGGCTTCTCGGAAATCGGGTTGTTTGTTGGGGAAAGCAGCCCAAAGCGGGGGGGGGAAAAATCCATCTAAAGGGCTAAATACCGGCACGAGACCGATAGTCAACAAGTACCTTAAGGGAAAGTTGAAAAGAACTTTGAAGAGAGAGTTCAAGAGGGCGTGAAACCGTTGAGAGGTAAACGGGTGGGGTCCGCGCAGTCTGCCCGGGGGATTCAACTCGGCGGGCTAGGGTCGGCCGCTCGGTGCGGGAGGATCCCCTCGCGGGACCTCTCCCCGGCGCCGGCTGGCCCCCGCCGGGCGCATTTCCTCCGCGGCGGTGCGCCGCGACCGGCTCTAGGTCGGCTTGGAAAGGCCCGGGGCGAAGGTGGCTCGCGGCTCCGGCCGCGAGCTTTACAGCGCCCCCCGCCCGGACCTCGCCGCTTCCCGGGGCCGTGGACTAAGTGCTCGCTGCGCCCTCTCTCCCCCTCGCCGGGGAGGGACGGGGCCCCCTCGCTCCCGGCGCGACTGTCGACCGGGGCGGACTGTCCTCAGTGCGCCCCAACCGCGTCGCGTCGCCAGGGCGGGGGACCGGCCCACGCAAAAGGCGTCAGGGGTCTGCGGCGATGTCGGCAACCCACCCGACCCGTCTTGAAACACGGACCAAGGAGTCTAACGCACGCGCGAGTCAGAGGGTGCACGAAACCCCGTGGCGCAATGAAAGTGAGGGCCGGCGCGCGCCGGCTGAGGTGGGATCCCGGCCCCGCGGGGTCGGGCGCACCACCGGCCCGTCTCGCCCGCACCGTCGGGGAGGTGGAGCGTGAGCGCGTGCGATAGGACCCGAAAGATGGTGAACTATGCCTGGGCAGGGCGAAGCCAGAGGAAACTCTGGTGGAGGCCCGTAGCGGTCCTGACGTGCAAATCGGTCGTCCGACCTGGGTATAGGGGCGAAAGACTAATCGAACCATCTAGTAGCTGGTTCCCTCCGAAGTTTCCCTCAGGATAGCTGGCGCTCAGCCTCGCAGTTTTATCTGGTAAAGCGAATGATTAGAGGTCTTGGGGCCGAAACGATCTCAACCTATTCTCAAACTTTAAATGGGTAAGAAGCCCGGCTCGCTGGCTTGGAGCCGGGCGTGGAATGCGAGCTGCCCAGTGGGCCACTTTTGGTAAGCAGAACTGGCGCTGCGGGATGAACCGAACGCCGGGTTAAGGCGCCCGATGCCGACGCTCATCAGACCCCAGAAAAGGTGTTGGTCGATATCGACAGCAGGACGGTGGCCTTGGAAGTCGGAATACGCTAAGGAGTGGGTTATCAACTCACCTGCCGAATCAACTAGCCTGAAAGGGATGTCGCTGGAGCGTCGGGCCCATACCCGGCCGTCGCGGCAACGAGAGCTCGAGGGCTAGGCCGCGGAACGAGTAGGTAGGGCGCCGCGGTGAGCACGGAAAAGCCTTAGGGCGGTGGGCCCGGGTGGATCCGTTCCGCGAGGGTGCAGATCTTGGGTGCGGTAAGTAGCAAATATTCAAAACGAGAACTTTGAAGGACCGAAGTGGAGAAGGGTTCCATGGTGAACAGGCAGTTGAACTGGGTCAGTCGGTCTAAGAGAGGCGAACGCCGTTCGGTAAGGGTGGGGCGATTGGCTACTGTCTCCCCAGGCGATCGATAAGGAGTCGGGTTCAGATCCCGAATTCTGGATGTGGCGGGATAGGCGCCGCGAGGCGTCCAGGTCTGGTAACGCAAACGATCCCGGAGAAGGAAAGCTGGCGGGAGCACGGGGAGAGTTTTCTTTTCATTGTGAAAGGGGCAGGGCGCCCCTTGGAATGGTTCGCCCCGAGAGAGGGGCCCGTGCCCTGGGAAGCGTCGCGGGGTTTCCAGGCGGCGTCGGTGAGCTCCGCTGGGCCTTTGAAAATGCCGGGGGAGAAGGTGTAAATCTCGCGCCAGGCGTACCATAACCGCAGCAGTCTCCCAAGGTGAACAGCCTCTGGATGTTAGATCAAGGTGGCGTCGGGAAGTCGGCAAATCGCAGATCCGTAACTTCGGGTAAGGATTGGCTCTAAGGGTCTTGGGTCGGTCGGGCTGGGTGTGCGAAAGCGGGGCTGGGCTGTGGCGCGGCTGGGGGCGCAGTCGTACCCGCCGCCTCCTCTCTCCGCCGCGGAAGACCCTTGCGCGCGGCCCGCCTCGCGGGGCCCTCGTCCTCGGCGCCTCGCGCGTCGTCGGGGCGGGGGGTTTTCGCGGGGCGGGTGTCCGTCGCCGAGGTGGAAGGCGGGCCGGTCGGAGGGCCGGGTACGGCGGTCGGCTGCTGGCGGCGACTCTGGACGCGCGCCGGGCCCTTCTCGCGGTCTCCCCAGCTACGGCGCCCGTTGGGAGCGCCAACGTTCGCGCGGCGTGTGTCCCGGCGGGTCGCCTCGGTGCGCGCCTAGCAAGCTGACTTAGAACAGGTGCCGGACCAGGGAGAATTTTTTTTTCGACTGTTTAATTAAAACAAAAGCATCGCGAAGGCCACGGGGCGGTGGTGTTGACGGAGTGTGATTTGCTGCCCAGTGCTCTGAATGTCAAAGTTGAAGAAATTCAATGAAGCGCGGGTAAAACGGCAGGGAAGTTAACTATGACTCTCTTAAGGTAAGCCAATGCCTCGTCATCTAATTAGTGACGCGCCATGAATGGATATTGAACGAGATTCCCACTGTCCCTACCTACTATCTAGCGAAACCACAGCCAGGGAACGTGGCTTGCAGAATCAGCGGGGGAAAGAAGACCCTGTTGAGCTTGAATCTAGTCTGGCAACTGTGAAGAGGACATGAAGAGGTGTAGAATAAGTGGGAGGCTTCGGCCCGCGAGTGAATACCACTACCTCGTGTATCGTTTTATTCACTTACCCGGTAGACCGGCGGTGGGAGCGAGCCCACACGCTCGCGCGCGGCACTCGCCGCGTGCTGGTGTCCAGCGCCCGTCACCGTCCTGTTTCTCCCTCTCCTTTTCCCTATATACTTATTTTATAATATACATTTGCTGTACCACCTTGTCAAACGGATTAACGCATTATATTACATAATGGCCGTAGGATTACATTGATGACATGACACCTCCCTATGTAGCAGAATTGTGCAACAGCCTCGCTTGATCTTGATTTTCATTTATGAATCAGGTACCTTGAAATCGGCTGGCCTCACTAATCCTTCTGACTTTTTGGGTTTTTAGATGACTGTGATTTCAGCACAGTTACCCCAGGGGCTAAACTGCTTGTGGCGGCTAAGCTAACATATAGCGACGTTCGCTTTTTGTATCACTTCGATGTCGTCTCTTCCTACTCCATTTGTGAGCAGAATTCACCAAGCGTTGGATTGTTCACCACTAATATGGAACGTGAGCTGGGTTTTTAGGGACCGTGTGAGACAGGTAGTTTATACCTAACTGGATAGATGTGTTGTTGCAATAGTAATCCTGCTCAGTACGGAGAGGGACCGCAGGTTCAGACTATTTGGTGTTTTTGCCTTGGCTGAGGAGCCAATGGTGCGAACGGCTACATCTGTGGGATTATGACTCGAACGCCTCCTAAGTCAGAATCCCGGACCTAGGGTGACCGGCTCTCGACACCATAGCCGTCCAGCGGGAACTTCGGTTGGCCCGTGATAACCTGGCTGCTCGGGTCGGTGAGTAGCGCCGTTCGTGACAGGGCTGGGGCGCTGGCCGGATGATGGTCGCCCCTCTCCTATTCTCGCACCGCATGTTTGTGGAGAACCTGGTGCTGAAATCACTTGCAGACGGACTGATTCTGGGTCAGGGTTTCGTAACGTAGCGAGCTGCCTCCCTCGCATGCGATCTATTGAAAGTCAGCCCTCGATCCATGCTTTCGTCGCGCCCGGGGTGCGGGGACCCCGGGCCTCCTCCCCTCCCCCTCGCCGGCCCCCGGGAAACCCAGGGCGCCGAACGAAAGGGGCGTGGGCGGGGAGGAGGACCAACGGAAAAAACAAAAAAAAAACCCACAAGAGTCCACACTCAAGCCCGGAGGGGCGCGTGGGTACGACGGTCTCCCCGAGAGGAGTTCCTCGAACTGGGGTAAGGCTCGGCGAGCTCCCCTCCATTCTGCGGAAGTCGGGCCGGGGGCTACAGGATCCGCGAAACTTTCGGCCGCCGTTACCTGGGGCACGAACATCCGGCAGCTGCGGTTTTTCAAAGTGCAGTCATTCGGGGGCGTGGGGCGGTGGTGCTAAATGGTGGGTCCCCGAGGTCCTGGTGGAGGTCAGGGTTCCTGGAGGGCGGAGGCACCGCGCCCTGTGGGTACGACGGTCTCCCCGAGAGGAGTCTCCTCGACCCTGGGTAAGGCATCGGCCGGCTCCCCTTCCATCTCTGCGGAAGTCGGCGGGCTACCAGGACCGCGAAATTTCGGCCGCCGTACCAGGGGCAAGAACATCCGGCTAGTCTGCTGGTTTTTTCAAAGTGCAAGTTTCATTCGGGGGGCTTTGTCGTTGGGCTGGTGTGGGTGCTTAAGGGTGGGTCCCCGGGTCCTTGGTTGGATGGTCAGGGTCCTGGAGGCGGAGGCGCGCGGTGGGTACGATGGTCTCCCCGTGGGAGTCTCCTCGACCTGGGTAAGGCCCTCCGGTCCGAGCTCCCCTCCATCTCTGCGGAAGTCGGGCCGGGATACCAGGGGATCCCGCGAAACTTTCGGCCCGTGTACCAGGGCGCTCGAAAATCGGCAAAGCTGCGTTTTTTTTCAAAGTGCAGTCAAGTCGGCGGTGTGGCATAAGGGTGGGTACCCGGGGTCCTGTGGAGGTCAGGGTCCTGGAGCGGAGTGCGGCGCCCTCCCACCCACCAGGGTGGATGTCTGGAAAAGTGGGGGGACGTGAGCTGAGCCCCGGTCGGGGCCCGAGTGGAGGTGGTCCGGATTCGGGTCCCTGGGTGGTTTGTCTGCGGAGGGTGCTTGGTGTGCCCGAGTCCCCGAGTCCCCCGGCCCACGGAGAGAGGCCGGGCGCTGGGGAAGGAGCCTGGCCGGTTACCAGATGCGTTGCAAAGGTGATTAAAAGGGCCGGCTCAGCAAAAAAGCCCCAAAACAATGAACGTTCCGGACAGGAGAGACCAGAGGTGTCAGAGGTGAGCTTGGGCCTGTGCCTTGTGCCTGTGCCTCGTGCCTTGTGCCTGTGCCTGTGCCTGTGCCTTGGGGCATGGGCATGGGCGATGGGCATGGGCATGGGTGGTGAGCCTGGGTGGTGGGCCCAGGGTGCGTGGGAAGGAACCCCCCCCTGGGCTACAGGTGCAGGCAAAGCATGATTAAAGGGCAGGTTCAGCCGAAAAATGAAAATTCACAATCAACATCCAGTGGGTGCCAGGGGTGAGCCCGGGGCCGGGGCCGGGGGCGGCCGGGAGTGGTGGGCTAGGGTGTTGGGGAAGCAGCCTGCCGGTTGCAGATGCATGTAAAGCTTGATTAAAGGGCTGGCTCACCCAGCCCAAAAACAATAAACATCCAGTGGGTGTATGGGGTGAGCTTGGGTCCCTCGGTCCCGGTCCCGGTCCCGTGAGGAGGGCCAGGGTGCTGGGGAAGGAGCCCGCTGGCTACAGGTGCATGCAAAGCATGATTTAAAAGGGCAAGTTCAGCCGAATAATGAAAATTCACAATCGACGTCCAGCGGGTCCCGGCCCGGGGCCGGGTCCAGGGCCGGGGCCTGGGTTTGGGCCCGTGTGTTTTTTGACAGGAACAGAGGCGAGAGGGCTCCCTCCTCTCCCGTCCGTCTGGTATCGGGTTTTTTTTTTTCTTCCTCTTCTTCTTCTTCTCTTTTTTCTTCTTTTTTTCGTTCCGTTTCGTTCCGTTTCGTTCCGTTTCGTTCCGTTCGTTCCACTTTTCGTTCCACTTTTCGTTTCAAAGTGTTTTTCGGCCGGAAAGAAGGGCGGGGCGGCGCCCCGGGGGGTGTACGAAGGCCGCGCCCCCCCCCACCGGACATTTTTCCAAGTGTTTTCGCACGGGAAAGCGCGGCAGACGGCGTGAGGGCACCATTTTTCCTCAGCCGCGGGCACCTACGGCAGCCGGGTCCGCCGAGCCGCTCTACGGGCGATTTCGGGAGCCCGGACCTCAGCTCGACGTGACCTCCGCGAGGGAGCCCCGCCGTCCTCAGAGATCGTGCGTCCGCACCGCGACGGGGGAGGCGGGGCCTCGGCTGGCTCCAGGCTTTTCCAACCGCTGCTGCCACCTTACCCTACCCTACCCTACCCTACCCTACCCTACACCCTACCCTAACCCTAACCCTACCCTACCCTACCTACCTACCTTACCCTAACGCACCACCGACCGATTGGCAACCGTGACCCGCCATCGGAGGGCCCCCGCCGGCCCGGCCTCGCGCCGGCGTTTCGGGCGGACGGTTCCTCCGGCCCCGCGGGTTCGCCTCCACGGCCGCCGGGGCCACGGGCGGAGGCCCCTCCACCGGAGCCCTCCTCCGCTCTCTCCCGGCCTGGGCCCGACCGATAGGTAGCGAGACCGAGACGCCCCGTCTGTCCCAGCGGCCTTACCACGCAGCCCGCCGCGGGGGTCGCGGGCTCCGCCTGCCGGGCGGAACCCGGCCCGCTCGCGCGGCGCCGGCTGCGGAAAGCACCGTGTTTCTCGAACCCTCCCCTCCTAGGGAGACCCGACGACCCCGTCGTCGCCTCTCAACGCTTCGCCCCCGCCGGGTTCGGACCTTCCTCCCGGAGGAGGGCCCCCTCCCCCACCCGGCGGTAAGGCCAGTCTCCACCCCCGAGAGGTACGCCGGCGGGCGGGCGTTCCCGCGCCGCCGG
>JAWZSL010000370.1:0-17108 GCA_034769285.1 Lutjanus argentimaculatus | reverse complement strand
GCGATCACTGTGAAATTTGGCACGTACAGTTTTTGAGTGGGATCAGATCTTAAGTTATCAAAAGAATTTTGTTCCGTCAAAGTATGCGCAAATTATTAATGAATAAATTTTTCTAGCTAGCTATAAAAACGCGAACAGTTGCATATCTCGGTCAAAACAAAGGCAAACGACACCAAGTCTGAGATCCTTGGTTGGCATGTGACTCTGGGGGTATGAGCCAAATTTGGTTGATGTTGGCCACTAGGGGGCGCTGCAAATATGGCAGCGTCATATCTCTTAAACGGAAACACCGACTTTTACGAAACTTGGTGGGCATGATGCTTGGTCACTCCTGAGGCCATACCTTGAAGGTAATCATGACTGGTCAAAGTGGGCGTGGCTTATTACGAGATAAACAACAAACATTTATTTTAGCTGAAGTATTATGCTGAGGGCTGTGAAATTTACAGGGTATACATAGAATAGGACACAGACCACCCATACCAAAAATTGTGCATCTACTCCACTAGGTGGCGCTGTAACGGACGCAAACGCATTTTGGCCTGTAACTTCCACAACTTTAATCACATATTAATAAGCTTTATATCCACGTGTCCCCTAAATAGATCCGCATCTTTTGACATAGGCCACGCCCACTCCCACAGCATATTTCTCTTTGTAAGTCGCTACACGTCAAAAACCTACTTTTTCAAACTCCTTCTAGGGTTTACGCTCGATCTGCACGAAACTTTGCACATACAATCTCCAGATGGGCCTGATCAAAAGTTATCAAAAGAATTTTGCTACTCCAAAACATGCGCTATTTATAAATACGCAATTTTTTATGCTAGCTAAAAAACACATACTGTTGCATATTTTTGTCAAAGTAAAAAGCTATCGACATGAAACTCAAATCACTTGTTTCACACGTCAACCAGAGGATCTGTGCCAAATTTGGTGCAAATTGGCCAACAGGGGGCGCTATAAACAGAGAAAAATCAAGCGACACGAAAGTTGCTCAGATTCGCACGAAATTTGGCGAGCGCAATGTGGAGTCTCTCCTGAGGCCGGATGTTAAGTTTAGTGATGTTTGGTCAAAGTGGGGCGTGACTTATTACAACAAACATATTCAGCCTCTCACACCACTCTTCCCATTACAATAAGAGGAATGGAAAGATAGGGCAGCCTTGTGCGACCCCACGTTCGATAGCAGATCTCGACGGTGTGCCTCTGGTAACGAAATAGAGCCATTTGCGTTGCGTGGGCTCCGCGACGCCCGGGGGGCCGAGTCGCGCAGGAGGCTTGGCCCCCGTTCATAACTGCTTGCAGTTCTAGTTAGGGGGCCAAGCCCGCGGGGGCTGGGAACCGCGTATGCAAGCATACGCGTTTCCCAGGACCAGCGGTGCTGGGAACCCTATTGTTTTTGTTCAGATTTTTATCGTTATTAGGGGGCCAAGCCCGCGGGGCCTGGGGGACCGCGTATGCACAAGCATACGCGTTTCCCAGGACCAGCGGTGCTGGGAACCTATTGTTTTTGTTCTGATTTTTATTATTATTCACTATTATTATTTTTATTCTTCCACGGGTAAAAGTGGTGCTGCAGGCTAAACCGTGCAAGGGAGGGCGGTGCAATTTGGAGGGTTGGTCCAGACCCCTGCACGTACCTCAGGCGCAACAATTGACATATGTCCGCCAGCAGGTGGCGCTATGACCAAGGGAAACACGTTTTGGCCTATAACTCCAAACCATTTGACGCACATTCAAAAGCCTCATATCCCCAGATTCCCTGAATTGCCCTGAATCACGTGGGCTAGGCCACGCCCATTTCCGCCTATAAATTTTTTTCAGGAAATTGCGAAAACTCGAAAAACTACTTTTTCGAACTCCTCCCTGGGGTTTGGTCCGATCAGTGTGAAATTTGGCACATATGTTCGTCAGCTGGACCTGATCTAAAGTTATCAAAAGATTTTTGTTCGTTCAAAATATGCGCAAATTCTTAAAGAAACAATTTTTCTAGCTAGCTATAAAAACACGAACAGTTGCATAACTCGCTTAAACTAAATGCTAACGACACCAATTCTGAGATCCTTGGTTGGCCTGTGACTGTGGGGGTATGAGCCAAATTTGGCTAATGTTGGCCACTAGGGGGCGCTGCAAATATGGGAACGGTATATCTCTTAAACGGCAACACCGATTTTTACCAAATTTGGGGGGTATCATGCTGGATCACTCCTGAGGCCATATCTTCAAGGTCATTACGATTGGCCAAAGTGGGCGTGGCTTACTACAAGATAAACAACAAACATTTATTTCAGCTCAAGTATTAAGCTGAGGGCTGTGAAATTTACAGGGTATATATAGAATAGGACACAGACCACCCCTACCAAAAATTGTGCATCTACTCCACTAGGTGGCGCTGTAACGGATGCAAACGCATTTTGGCCTGTAACTTCCACAATTTAAATCACATATTCATAAGCTTTATATCCACGTGTTCCCTAAATAGATCCGCATCTTTTGACATAGGCCATGCCCACTCCCACAGCACATTTCTCTTTGTAAGTCGCTACACGTCAAAAACCTACTTTTTCGAACTCCTCCTAGGGTTTATGCTCCAGCTGCACGAAACTTTGCACATACAATCTCCAGATGGGCCTGATCAAAAGTTATCAAAAGAATTTTGCTACTCCAAAACATGCGCTATTTATAAATACGCAATTTTTTATGCTAGCTAAAAAAACACATACCGTTGCATATTTTTGTCAAAGTAAAAGCTATCGACGTGAAACTCAAATCACTTGTTTCAGAGGTCAACCAGAGGAACTGTGCCAAATTTGGCGCAAATTCGCCAACAGGGGGCGCTATAAACAGAGAACAATCAAGCAACACGAAAGTTGCTCAGATTCGCACGAAATTTGGCGAGCGCAATGTGGAGTCTCTCCCGAGGCCGGATGTAAAGTTTAGTGATGTTTGGTCAAAGTGGGCGTGACTTATTACAACAAACATATTCAGCCTCTCACACTACTCTTCCCATTACAATAAGAGGAATGGAAAGAGAGGGCAGCCTTGTGCGACCCCACATTCAATAGCAGATCTCGACGGTGTGCCTCCTGGTAACGAAATAGAGCCATTTGCGTTGCGTGGGCTCCGCGACGCCCGGGGGCCGAGTCGCGCGGGAGGCTTGGCCCCCGTTCATAACTGCTTGCAGTTCTAGTTATTATTTTTATTTTTCCACCGCTAAAAGTGGTGCTGCAGGCTAAACCGTGCATGGCAGGATGGTGCAATTTGGAGGGTTGGTCCAGACCCCTGCAAGTACCTCAGGCGCAAAAATTCACATATGTCCGCCAGCAGGGGGCGCTATAACCAATGAAAACACCTTTTGGCCTATAACTCCCAAAACCGTTTGTCGCACATTCAAAAGGCTTCTATCCTCAGATTCCCTCAATTCCCCTGAATCACCTGGGTTAGGCCACGCCCATTTCCGCCTATAATTTTTTTTCGCTACATCGCGAAAACTGGAAAACCTACTTTTTCGAACTCCTCCTTGGGGTTTTATCCGATCAGTGTGAAATTTGGCACATGCAGTCTTCCGATGGTCCTGATCTAAAGTTATCAAAAGAATTTTGTTCCGTCAAAATATGCGCAAATTATTAACGAATAAAATTTTCTAGCTAGCTATAAAAAACAACAAACAGTGTCATATCTCGGTGAAAATAAATCCTAATGACACCAATTCTAAGATCCTAGGTTGGCATGTGACTGTGGGTGTGTGAGCCAAATTTGGCTAATGTTGGCCACTAGGGGGCGCTGCAAATATGGGACATTTATATCTCTTAAACGACAACACCGATTTTAACGAAATTGGCTGGCTACCATGCTGGATGACTCCTGAGGCCACATCTTGAAGTTAATCGCGACTGGTCAAAGTGGGCGTGGCTTATGACGTGATAAACAACAAACGTTTATTTCAGCACAAGTATTATGCTGAGAGGTCTGAAATTGACAGGGTATGTGTAAAAATAGGACACAGACTGCGCATACCGAAAATTGTGCATCTACTCCACTAGGTGGCACTATAACAGACGCAAACGCATTTTGGCGTGTAACTTCCACATTTTAAGTCACATCTTCATAAACTTTATATCCACGTGTTCCCTGCATAGAGCCGCATCTTATGACGTAGGCCACGCCCAGTTCCACAACATATTTCTCTTTCTAATTCGCTACACGTCAAAAACCTACTTTTTCAAACTCCTCCTAGGGTTTACGCTCCAGCTGCACGAAACTTTGCACATACAGTCTCCAGATGGCCCTGATCAAAAGTTATCAAAAGAATTTTGCTACTCCAAAAAATGCTTTGGGGTTACTTATAAATAAACAATTTTTTCTGCTAGCTAAAAAACACATATTGTTGCATATTTTTGTCAAAGTAAAAGGTATCAACATGAAACTTGAGTCACTTCTTTCAGTCGTCACCCAGAGGTTCTGTACCAAATTTGGTGCAAATTGGGCAACAGGGGGCGCTATAAACACGGTAATATCAAGCGACACAAAAGTAGCTTGGATCCGCACGAAATTCGGGGAGCGTGATCTGGAGTCCCTCCCGAGCCCGGACGTAAAGTTTAGTCATGTTTGATCAAAGTGGGCGTGACTTGTCACAACAAACATATTCAGCCTTTGACACTTGCAGTGCTCTTCCCATTACAGTAAGAGGAAGGGAGAGACAGGGCAGCCTTGTTTGACCTCACATTTAACGGCAAACTCGGCGACGTGCCTTCCGGTGACGAAACAGAGCCGTTTGCGTTGCGTGGGCTCCGCGACGCCCGGGGGCCGAGTCGCGCGGGAGGCTTGGCCCCCTTTCATAACTGCTTGCAGTTCTAGTTAGGGGGCCAAGCCCGCGGGGCCTGGGGGACGCGTATGCACAAGCATACGCGTTTCCCAGGACCAGCGGTGCTGGGAACCCTATTGTTTTTGTTAAGATTTTTCTTATTAGGGGGCCAAGCCCGCGGGGGCTGGGGACCGTGTATGCAAGCATACGCGGTTCCCAGGACCAGCGGTGCTGGGAACCCTATTGTTTTGTTCGGATTTTTTTTTTCTCTATTATTATTTTTATTTTTCCCCCGGTAAAAGTGGTACTGCAGCCTAAACCGTGCATGGGAGGGCGGTGCAAATTGGAGGGTTGGTCCAGACCCCTGCAGGACCTCTGACGCAAAAATTGACACATGTCTGCCAGCAGGGGGCGCTATAAACAAGGGAAACACCTTTTGGCCTATAACTCCCACACTGTATGTCGCACATTCAAAACCCTCACATCCCCAGAGTCCCTGATTTGCCCTGAATCTCCTGGGCTAAGCCACGCCCATTTCCGCCTAGAATTTTTTTTCAGGAAATCGCAAAAACTCGAAAACCTACTTTTTCGAACTCCTCCTTGGGGTTTGGTCCGATCAGTGTGAAAATTGGCACGACAGTTCGTCACCTGGACCTGATCTAAAGTTATCAAAAGAATTTTGTTCGGTCAAAATACGTGCAAATTATTAACGAATAAAATTTTCTAGCTAGCTATAAAAACACTAAGAGCTGCATAACTCGGTCAAAATAAATCCTAACGACACCAAGTCTGAGATCCTTGGTTGTCATGTGACTGTGGGGCTATGAGCCAAATTTTGTTCATTTTCGCCACTAGGGGCGCTGCAAATATGGCAAAGTTATATCTCTTAAACGGCAGCACCGATTTTTACCAAATTTGGTGGGCATGATGCTGGGTCACTCCTGAGGCCATATCTTGAAGGTAATCCCGACTGGTCAAAGTGGGCGTGGCTTATTATGAGATAAACAACAAACCTTTATTTCAGCCCAAGTATTATGCTGAGGACTGTGAAATTTACAGGGTATATATAGAATAGGACACAGACCACCCATACCAAAAATTGTGCATCTACTCCACTAGGTGGCGCCATAACGGACGCAAACGCGTTTTGGCCTGTAACTTCCACATTTTTAATCACATCTTCATAAACTTTATATCCACGTGTTCCCTGAATAGATCCGCATCTTCTGACATAGGCCACGCCCACTACCACAGCATATTTCTCATTGTAAGTCGCTACACGTCAAAAACCTACTTTTTCGAACTCCTCCTAGGGTTTACACTCCATCTGCATGAAACTTAGCACACCCAGTATCCAGACTTGCCTGATCAAAAGTTATCAAAAGAATTTTGCTACTCCAAAAAACGTGGTACTTCTAAATAAGCAATTATTTCTGCTAGCTAAAAATCACATACTGTTGCATATTTTTGTCAAAATAAAAGCTATCGACATGAAACTCAAGTCACTTGTTTCCGAGGTCAACCAGAGGCTCTGTGCCAAATTTGGTGCAAATTCGTCAACAGGGGGCGCTATAAACTGAGAAAAATCAAGTGACACAAAAGTTGTTCAGAATCGCACGAAATTCGGCAAGCGCCATCTGGAGTCGCTCCTGAGGCCGCCTGTAAAGTTTAGTGATGTTTGGTCAAAGTGGGCGTGACTTCTTACAACAAACATATTGAGCCTTTCACAATGCTCTTCCCATTACAATAAGAGCAACGGAGAGAGAGGGCAGCCTTGTTCGACCAGCGTTCGATAGCAGATCTTGGCGGTGTGCCTTCTGGTGACGAAACGGAGCCATTTGCGTTGCGTGGGCTCCGCGATGCGCGGGGGCCGAGTCGCGCGGGAGGCTTGGCCCCCGTTCATAACTGCTTGCAGTTCTAGTTATTATTATTATTTTTATTTTTCCGTTGGCAAAACTGGTGCTGCAGGCTAAACCGTGCAAGGGAGGGCGGTGCAATTTGGAGGGTTGGTCCAGACCCCTGCACGTACCTCAGGCGCAAAAATTCACATATGTCCACCAGCAGGTGGCGCTATAACCAAGGGAAACATGTTTTGGCCTATAACTCCTACACCGTATGACGCACGTTCAAAAGCCTCATATCGACCGATTCCCTGAATAGCCCTCAATCACCTGGGCCAGGCCACGCCCATTTCCGCCTATAATTTTTTTTCAGGAAATCGCTAAAACTAGAAAACCTACTTCTTCTAATTACTCCTTGGGGTTTTGTCCAAACTGTGTGAAACTTGGCACGTATGTTCTTCAGAGGGATCTGATGTAAAGTTATCAAAGAATTTCCTTTTGTCAAAGTATGCGCTAATTATTAACAAATAAACTTTTCTAGCTAGCTATAAAAACGCGAACAGTTGCATAACTCGGTCAAAGTTAATGCTAATGACACCAAATCTGAGATCCATGGTTGCCATGTGACTGTGGGGCTATGAGCCAAATTTGGCTGATTTCGGCCACTAGGGGGCACTGCAAACATGGGAACGTTATATCTCTTAAACGGCAACACCGATTTTTACAAAATTTGCTGGGTATGATGCTGGGCCACTCCTCAGGCGATACCTTGAACGTAATCCCGACTGGTCAAAGTGGGCGTGGCTTATTACGAGACAAACAACAAACATTTATTTAAGCTCAAGTGTTATGCTGAGGGCTGTGAAATCTACAGGGTATATATAGAATAGGACACAGACCACCCATACCAAAAATTGTGCGTCCACTCCACTAGGTGGCGCTGTAATGGACGCAAACGCATTTTGTCCTGTAACTTCCACATTTTTAATCACATCTTCATAAACTTCATATCCACGTCTTCCCTGAATAGATCCGCATCTTTTGACATAGGCCACGCCCACTCCCACAGCATATTTCTCTTTGTAAATCGCTACACGTCAAAAAACTACTTTTTTAAAACTCCTCCTACGGTTTACACTCCATCTGCACGAAACTTTGCACACACAATCTCCAGACTTGCCTGATCCAAAGTTTTCAAAAGAATTTTGCTACTCCAAAAAATGCGGTACTTATAAATAAACCATTTTTTATGCTGGCTAAAAAACACATACCGTTGCATATTTTTTTGAAAATAATAGCTATCAACATTAAACTCACGACACTTGTTTCAGAGGTCAACCAGAGGCTCTGTACCAAATTTGGTGCAAATTGGGCCACAGGGGGCGCTATAAACAGAGAAACATTAAGCGACAAAAAAGTTGCTTGGATTCGCACGACATTTGGCAAGCGCGATCTGGTTTCCCTCCTGAGCCTGGCCGTAAAGTTTAGTTATGTTTGGTCAAAGTGGGCGTGACTTGTTACAAAATACATATTCTGCCTTTGACACTTGCAGTGCTCTTCCCATTGCAATAAGAGGAACGGAGAGAAAGGGCAGCCGTGTTTGACCCGACGTTCGATAGCAGATCTTGGCAGTGTGCCTCCTGGTAACAAAATAGAGCCATTCGCGTTACGTGGGCTCCGCGACGCCCGGGGGCCGAGTCGCGCGGGAGGCTTGGCCCCCGTTCATAACTGCTTGCAGTTCTAGTTATTAGGGGGCCAAGCCCGCGGGGGCTGGGAACCGCGTATGCAAGCATACGCGTTTCCCAGTACCAGCGGTGCTGGGAACCCTATTGTTTTTGTTCAGATTTTTATTTATTTTTTTTTTTTCCTCCTTATTTTTATTTTTCCGTTGATAAAAGTCCTGCTGCAGGATAGACCGTGCAAGGGACGCCGGTGCAATTTGGAGGATTGATCCAGACCCCTGCCGGGACCTCAGGCGCAAAAAATGACATATGTCAGCCAGTAGGTGGCGCTATAACCAAGGGAAACGCCTTTTGGCCAATAACTCCCAAACCGTTTGTCGCACATTCAAAAGACTCACATCCCCAGATTCCCTCAACAGCCCTGAATCAGCTGGGCTAGGCCACGCCCATTTCCGCCTACAATTTTTTTTCAGGAAATCGCAAAAACTGGAAAACCTACTTTTTCGAACTCCTCCTTGGGGTTTTGTCCGATCAGTGTGAAATTTGGCACGTACAGTCTTCTGATGGACCTGACCAAAAGTTATCAAAAGAATTTTGATCCGTCAAAGTATGCGCAAATTATTAACGATTAAATTTTTCAAGCAAGCTATAAAAACGCGAACAATTGCATATCTCCGTCAAAATAAATGATAACAACACCAAGTCTGACATCCTTGGTTGGCATGTCACTGTGAGTGTGTGAGCAAAATTTGGCTAATGTTGGCCACTAGGGGGCGCTGCAAATATGGGACATTTATATCTCTAAAACAGCAACACCGATTTTTACGAAATTTGGTGGGTATGATGCTGGGTCACTCCTGAGGCCATATCTTTAAGGTAATCACGACTGGTCAAAGTGGGCGTGGCTTATTACGAGATAAACAACAAACATTTATTTCAGCTCAAGTGTTATGCTGAGGGCTGTGAAATTTACAGGCTATATATAGAATAGCACACAGACCACCCATACCAAAAATTGTGCATCTATTCCACTAGGTGGCGCTGTAATGGACGCAAATGCATTTTCGGCTGTAACTTCCACATTTTTAATCACATCTTCATAAACTTTATATGCACGTGTTCCCTAAATAGATCAGCATCTTTTGACATAGGCCACGCCCACTCCCACAGCATATTTCTCTTTGTAAGTCGCTACATGTCAAAAACCTACTTTTTCGAACTCCTCCTAGGGTTTACGCTCCATCTGCACAAAACTTTGTAGACACAATCTCCAGACGTGCCTGATCAAAAGTTATCAAAAGAATTTTGCTACGCCAAAAAATGTGGTACTTATAAATAAACAATTTTTTCCACTAGCTAAAAAACACAGACCGTTGCATATTTTTGTCAAAATAAAAGCTATCAACATCAAACTCGATTCACTTGTTTCAGAGGTCAACCAGAGGCTCTGTGCCAAATTTGGCGCAAATTGGCCTATAGGGGGCGCTATAAACAGAGAAAATCAAGCGACACAAAAGTTGCTCAGATTCGCACGAAATTCGGGGAGCGCCATGTGGAGTTGCTCCCGAGGCCGTCTGTAAAGTTTAGTGATGTTTGGTCAAAGTGGGCGTGACTTCTTACAACAAAACATATTGAGCCTTTCACACTGCTCTTCCCATTGCAATAACAGCAATGGAAAGAGAGGGCAGCCTTGTTCGACCCAGCGTTTGAAAGCAGATCTTGATGGTGTGCCTCCCGCTGATGAAACAGAGCCGTTTGCGTTGTGTGGGGGTCCGCGACGCGTGGGGGCCGAGTCACGCGGGAGGCTTGGCCCCCGTTCATAACTGCTTGCAGTTCTAGTTATTATCGTGATTATTTTTTATTTTTCCGTTGGTAAAAGTGCTGCTGCAGGCTAAACCGTGCAAGGGAGGGCGGTGCAATTTGGAGGGTTCGTCCAGACCCCTGCACGTACCTCACACGCAAAAATTCACATATGTCCGCCAGCAGGTGGCGCTATAACCAAGGGAAACACCTTTTGGCCTATAACTCCCACACCGTATGTCGCACATTCAAAAGCCTCATATCCTCTGATTCCCTGATTGCCCCTGAATCACCTGGGCTAGGCCACGCCCATTTCCGCCTATAATTTTTTTTCGCAAAATCGTGTTGACTCGAAAACCTACTTTTTCGAACTCCTCCTTCTGCTTTTGTCCGACTACTGTGAAATTTGGCACGTACGGTCTTCGGATGGACCTGACCTGAAGTTATCAAAAGAATTTTGTTCCGTCAAAATATGCGCAAATTATTAATGAATAAAATTTTCTAGCTAGCTATAAAAATATCAAGACTTGCATATCTCAGTCAAAATAAATGCTAACAACACCAAATGTGAGATCCCTGGTTGGCATTTGACTGTGGGGGTATGCGCCAAATTTGATTAATTTTGGCCACTAGGGGGCGCTGCAAATATGGGAACGTTATATCTCTTAAACGGAAACACCGATTTCTACCAAATTTGCTGGCCATGATGCTCGGTCACTCCTGAGGCCATATCTTAAAGGTAATCACGACTGGTCAAAGTGGGCGTCGCTTATTACGAGATAAACAACAAACATTTATTTCAGCTCAACTAATATGCTGAGGGCTGTGAAATCTACAGGGTATATAAAGAATAGGACACAGACCAACCACACCAAAAATTATGCGTCTACTCCACTAGGTGGTGCTGTAACGGACACAAACGCATTTTTGCCTATAACTTCCACATTTTTAATCACATCTTCATAAACTTTAGATCCACGTGTTCCCTCAATAGATCCGCATCTTTTGACATAGGCCACGCCCACTCCCACAGCACATTTCTCATTGTAAGTCGCTACAAGTCAAATACCTACTTTTTTGAACTCCTCCTAGGGTTTAAGTTCGATCTGCACGAAAATTTGCACACACAATCTTCGGCCGTACCTGATCAAAACTTATCAAAAGAACTTTGCTACTCCAAAAAACACGGTACTTATAAATTTGTGATTTTTTCTGCTAGATAAAAAACACATACTGTTGCATATTTTTGTCAAAATAAAAGCTATCAACACGAAACTCAAGTCACTTGTTTCAGAAGTCAACCAGAGGCTCTGTACCAAATTTCGTACAAATTGGGCAAAAGGGGGCGCTATAAACACAGTAATATGAAGCGACAAAAAAGTTGGTCGGATCCGCACGAAATTTGGTGAGCGTGATCTGGAGTCACTCCCGAGGCTGCCTGTAAAGTTAAGTGATGTTTGGTCAAACTGGGCGTGACTTGTTACAAGAAACATATTCAGCCTTTGACACTTGCAGTGCTCTTCCCATTACAGTAAGAGGAATGGAGAAAGAGGGCAGCCTTGTTTGAGCATACGTTCGACTGCAAGTCTCACGGACGTGCCTCCCGGTTACGAAACACAGCCGTTTGCGTTGCGTGGCCTCCGCGACGCCCGGGGGCCGAGTCGCGCGGGAGGCTTGGCCCCCGTTCATAACTGCTTGCAGTTCTAGTTATTAGGGGGCCAAGCCCGCGGGGGCTGGGGACCGCGTATGCAAGCATACGCGGTTCCCAGGACCAGCGGTGCTGGGAACCCTATTGTTTTTGTTAAGATTTTTATTCTTATTATTAGGGGGCCAAGCCCGCGGGGCCTGGGGGACGCGTATGCACAAGCATACGCGTTTCCCAGGACCAGCGGTGCTGGGAACCCTATTGTTTTTGTTCCGATTTTTATTATAGTTACATATTATTATTATTTTTATTTTTCCGTTGGTAAAAGTCCTGCTGCAGGCTAAACCGTGCAAGGGAGGGCGATGCAATTTGGAGGGTTGGTCCAGACCCCTGCAGGGTACGCAGACACAAAAATTGACATATGTCTGCCAGCAGGGGGCGCTATAACCAAGGGTAACACCTTTGGGGCTATAACTCCACACCGTATGTCACACATTCAAAAGGCTCATATCACCAGATTCCCTGAATTGCCCTGAATCACTTGGGCTAGGCCACGCCCATTTCCGCCTATAATTTTTTTTCCCTACATCGAAAAAACTGGAAAACCTACTTTTTTGAACTCCTCCTTCAGGTTTTGTCCGATCAGTGTGAAATTTGGCATGTCCGCTCGTCCATGGACCCTGACTTAAAGTTATCAAAAGAATTTTGTTCCGTCAAAATATGCGCAAATTATTAACGAATAAAATTTTCTAGCTAGCTATACAAACGCGAACAGTTCAATAACTCGGTCAAAGTAAATGCTAACGACACCAAATCTAAGATCATTGGTTGGCATGTGACTGTGGGGGTATGAGCCAAATTTGGCTCATTTTGGCCACTAGGGGGCGCTGCACATATCAGAACGTTATATCTCTTAAACGCAAACACCGATTCTTACCAAATTTGGTGGGCATGATGCTGGCTCACTCCTGAGGCCATATCTTGAAGGTCATCACGACTGGTCAAAGGGGGCGTCGCTTATTACGAGATAAACAACAAACATTTATTTCAGCTCAAGTATTAAACTGAGGGCTGCGAAATTTACAGGGTATATACAGAATAGGACACAGACCAACCATACCAAATATTGTGCATCTACTCCACTAGGTGGCGCTGTAACTGATGCAAACGCGTTTTGGCCTGTAACTTCCACATTTTAAATCACATCTTCATAAACTTTATATCCACGTGTTCCCTAAATAGATCCGCATCTTTTGACATAGGCCACTCCCACTCCCACATCATATTTCTCTTTATAACATGCTACACGTCAAAAACGTACTTTTTCAAACTCCTCCTAGGATTTACACTCCAGCTGCACGAAACTTTGCACACACAATCTTCACACTTGCCTGATCAAAAGTTATCAAAAGAATTTTGCTACTCAAAAAAATGCGGTACTTATGAATAAACATTTTTTTCCCCTAGCTAAAAAACACGTACCATTGCATATTTCTGTCAAAATAAAAGCTATCGACCTGACACTCAATCCACACATTTTAGAGGTCAACCAGAGGCTCTGTGCCAAATTTGGCGCAAATTGGCTGATAGGGGGCGCTACAAACTCAGAAAAATCAAGTGATACAAAAGTTGCTCAGATTCGCACGAAATTCGGCGAGCACCATGTGGAGTCACTCCCGAGACAGCCTGTAAAGTTTAGTGATGTTTGGTCAAAGTGGGCGTGACTTCTTACAACAAACATATTCAGCCTTTCACACTGCTCTTCCCATTACAATAAGAGAAACGGAGACAGAGAGAGGGCAGCCTTGCTCAACCCAGTGTTCGATAGCACATCTTGGCGGTGTGCCTCCCAGTGACGAAACGGAGCCGTTCACGTTGCGTGGACTCCGCGACGCGCAGGTGCCGAGTCGCGCGGGAGGCTTGGCCCCCGTTCATAACTGCTTGCAGTTCTAGTTATTATCGTGATTATTTTTATTTTTCCGTTGGTAAAAGTGCTGCTGCAGGCTAAACCATGCAAGGGAGGGCGGTGCAATTTGGATGCTTGGTCCAGACCCCTGCACGTACCTCAGGCGCAAAAATTGACATATGTCCGCCAGCAGGTGGCGCTATAACCAAGGGAAACACCTTTTGGCCTATAACTCCCCAACCGATTCTCGCACATTCAAAAGCCTCATAACCACAGCTTCCCTGAATTGCCCTGAATCAACTGGGATAGGCCACGCCCATTTCCGCCTATAATTTTTTTTTGCTACATCGCGAAAACTCGAAAACTTACTTTTTCGAACTTCTCCTTGGGGTTTTGTCCGATCACTGTCAAATTTGGCACGTGCAGTCTTGAGAGGGATCTCATCTAAAGTTATCAAGAGAAATTTGTTCCGTATAAGTATGCGCAAATTATTAACGAATACATTTTTCTAGCTAGCTATAAAAACACTAACAGTTGCATATCTCGGTCAAAATAAATGCTAACGACACGAAGGCTGAGATCTTTGATTGGCATGTGACTGTGAAGGTATGAGCCAAATTTGGTTGATGTTGGCCACTAGGGGGCGCTGCAAATATGGCAACATCATATCTCTTAAACGGAAACACCGATTTTTACGAAATTTGGTGGGTATGATGTTGGGTCACTCCTGAGGCCATACCTTGAAGGTAATCATTACTGCTCAAAGTGGGCGTGGCTTATTACGAGATAAACAACTAACATTTATTTCAGCTCAACTATTATGCTGAGGACTGTGAAATTTACAGGGTATATATAGAATAGGACACAGACCACCCATACCAAAAATTGTCCATCTACTCCAATAGGTGGCGCTGGAATGGATGAAAACGCATTTTAACCTCTAACTTCCACATTTTAAATCACATCTTCATAAACTTTATATCCACGTGTTCCCTACATAGAGTCGCATCTTCTGACATAGGCCACGCCCACTCCCACAGCATATTTCTCTTTGTAAGTCACTACACATCAAAAACCTACTTTTTCGAACTCCTCCTAAGATGTACACTCTATCTGCACAAAACTTTGCACACACAATCTCCAGACTTCCCTCATCAAAAATTATCAAAAGAATTTTGCTACTTGAAAAAACGCAATACTTATAAATAAGAATTTTTTTCTGCTAGCTAAAAAACGCATACCATTGCATATTTTTGTCAAAATAGAAGCTATCCACATGAAACTCAAGCCACTTGTTTCCAAGGTCAACCACAGTCTCTGTACCAAATTTGGTGCAAATTGGGCAACAGGGGGCGCTATAAACAGAGACACATTAAGCGACAAGAAAGTTGCTCGGATTCGCACGAAATTTGGCAAGCGCGATCTGGAGTCCCTCCCGAGCCCGGCCGTAAAGTTTTCTGATGTTTGGTCAAAGTGGGCATGACTTATTACAACAAACATATTCAGCATTTCACACTTGCAGTGCTCTTCCCATTGCAATAAGAGGAAGGGAGAGACAGGGCAGCCCCATTTTACCCAACATTTAACAGCAAACCCCAGCAACATGCCTCCCGGTCACGAAACACAGCCGTTTGCGTTGCGTGGGCTCCGCGACGCCCGGGGGCCGAGTCGCGCTGGAGGCTTGGCCCCCGTTCATAACTGCTTGCAGTTCTAGTTTTTATTAGGGGGCCAAGCCCGAGGGGCCTGGGGACCGCGTATGCAAGCATACGCGGTTCCCAGGACCAGCGGTGCTGGGAACCCTATTGTTTTTGTTCAGATTTTTATTAGGGGGCCAAGCCCGCGGGGGCTGGGGACCGCGTATGCAAGCATACGCGGTCCCCAGGACCAGCGGTGCTGGGAACCCTATTGTTTTTGTTCGGATTTTTATTTCTTTTTTTTTTTTTTTTTTTTTTTTTTATTCTTCCCCCAATAAAAGTGGTGCTGCAGCCTAAACCGTGCAAGGGAGGGTGGTGCAATTTGGAGGGTTGGTCCAGACCCCTGCACGTACCTCAGACGCAAAAATTGACATATGTCCGCCAGCAGGGGGCGCTATAACCAAGGGAAACGCCTTTTGGCCTATAACTCCCACACCGTATGTCGCACACTCAAAAGCCTCATATCCACAGATTCCCTGAATAGCCCTGAATCACCTAGGCTAGGCCACGCCCATTTCCGCCTACAATTCTTTTTTGCTACATCGCGAAAACTCGAAAACCTACCTTTTCGAACTCCTCCTTGGGGTTTGGTCCGATGAGTGTGAAATTTGGCACGTATGGTCTTCACATGGACCTGATCTAAAGTTATCAAAAGAATTTTGTTCAGTCAAAATATGCGCAAATTAATAACGAAAAATTTTTTCTAGCTAGCTATAAAAACGCAAACAGTTGCATATCTCGGTCAAAGTAAATGATAACAACACAAAATCTGAGATCCTTGGTTGGCATGTGACTGTGGGGGTAAGAGTTAAATTTGGTTGATTGTAGCCACTAGGGGGCGCTGCAAATATCACAAAATTATATCTCTTAAACGGCAACACCCATTTTTACCAAATTTGGTGGGCACGATGCTGGGTCACTCCTGAGGCCATATCTTGAAGGTAATCTCAATTGGTCAAAGTGGGCGTGGCTTATTACGAGATAAACAACAAACATTTATTTAAGCTCAAGTATTATGCTGAGGACTGTGAAATTTACAGGGTATATATAGAATAGCACACAGACCACCCATACCAAAAATTGTGCGTCTACTCCACTAGGTGGCGCTGTAACAGACGCAAATGCATTTTGGTCTGTAACTTCCACATTTTTAATCACATCCTCATAAACTTTATATCCACGTGTTCCCTACATAGAGCCGCATCTTTTGACATAGGCCACGCCCACTCAACACAGCATATTTCTCTTTGTAAGTTGCTGCACGTCAAAAACCTACTTTTTCAAACTCCTCCTAGGGTTTACACTCTATCTGCAAAAAACTTTGCACACACAATCTCCAGACTTGCCTGATCAAAAGTTATCAAAAGAATTTTGCTACTCCAAAAAATGCGGTACGTATAAATAAACAATTTTTTGTGCTAGCCAAAAAACACATACCGTTGCATATTTTTGTCAAAGTAAAAGCTATCAACATCAAACTCTAGTCACAAGTTTTAGAGGTCAACCTGAGGCTCTGTAACAAATTTGGCACAAATTGGGCAACAGGGGGCGCTATAAACAGAGAAACATCAAGCGACACAAAAGTTGCTTGGATTCGCACGAAATTTGGCAAGCGCAATGTGGACTTGCTCCCAAGGCTGGCTGTAAAGTTAAGTGATGTTTGGTCAAAGCGGGCATGACTTCTTACAACAAACATATTCTGCCTTTCACACTTGCAGCGCTCTTCCCATTAC
>JAWZSL010000369.1:0-17206 GCA_034769285.1 Lutjanus argentimaculatus | reverse complement strand
GGGCTTTTGGCAAAACCAGTGACAGGCCGTACCCATGTAGAGCATTTCATAATGGTATGGTGTGGAAAAGTAGTTCTGAATGTGATTGCGACAGAGTTGGGGTGTATCTTGACTGGCCTGCTGGCACTCTGTCCTTCTACGGAGTCTCTTCTGACACACTGAGTCACATCTACACCTTTCACAGCACATTCACTGAGCCTCTTTACCCAGGGTTCTGGGTATACAATTTTCACAATTCTGCATACTTGTGTCTATTTAAATAAGAGCAACGACAAAAAACCTGCTGAGCTAACCAAATTCATATCATATCATGACATCCACCTGTCAACCAATCACCAAAGTCAATTCATCTGTTAACCACTTTGCAGCAGTATGGTACATCAGTCAGGATGGATGTTTTTCCAAGATGTTCACCACATCAAACCTTGTTGAGCTTCACCAAAATACAGTCGATACGGCCTGTTTTCATTGATTGATCCATCACAGATATTTTATTATTTTGTATTGTATATATAAGTCAAGTAAAAAATATGTTAGCCGAACTTGTTTTGTTGAATTTATCACGTTGATTATTTTAGGGAAAAGGAAGATAAAGTGTATATTGTTTAAGTCAACATTTGTTCGTTTTCTTTTATTTTCTGTGCATCATTTTAGAGAAGGGTTATTATTTCAGAATACAAGAAGATTTTCTTTTGTTTTTTCTCAGTTAACTTGTGTGTTTCTGTTGAGGTCAAAGTTCAGTCTGTACTTTACTGTTCTGAGAAGAGAGTCCCTGTTAACACCATTTGTTGGATGTTATTCACACTGCTGATGTTTATAGAGCTGAAGTGAAGCTGTCAGATTCCTTTGACACTGAAACACTTGTTGAACATGTTTATTCTCAATAAAGTGCAGACCTGAGCTCACCACTGTGTGCTACTTCATTATTTCCTGCAGATTCAAAAGTTGTCAAGTTTTACCATTTAGGACACATCAGCATCTTTCAATGCAAAGAACACTACAATGATAAAACATAAATCTTCAGAGGACATTATATAACCTTCCTTCTTCACAGTATCATAAGAACCCAATGGAAGATAAGCTGAGTCCTCCATAATACAAATTATAATATTACCATGACTCAAAATGATCTAAATGAGTAGCTTGGTAAGTGTGAGTCACAACAAGGAGACGTTCATATTGACTTTGGTAAATGAGATTCTACTTCCTGCATTACACTTAAGATCCACTAGAGGGCAGCTTACAAGTGTCAGACTGTAGATTTACCTCTAACCTTAGACAATGGAGGAGAAAAGAATTTTATTAGTGCTGCTCACATCATTAGAAACTTAAGATTCAGCAGAAATATTCTTTCAAGACGAAGTCAACAAGTAGTTAATCAGTGTCCACAGGGAGATATTCCTTCACTGTGACAGAATTAATGCCTGCAGGGACGTCACACACTACTGTCCTGACTGAGCCACTGCAAGGTCAGTGAGGCTGAAGAGGTCAGATGCATTTTGCCAGGTCAGTGTTATTATCAAAGGAGTTTCAGGGAACAGATCTTAGTGACTTCCTGTTTTATTTTGGTACATCTTCCTTTGTGTGTCTTTGTCATTTTTACTTCCTGTCTTTGTCTGTTTTCCCGCTCTTTTTGATCACTGATTATTTTCACCTGTTCTTGACTGCCCTCACCTGTGTCTTGTTATCCTCCCTCTTCCTAGTGTATTTAATCCTTTGTCTTTTCCTCCTTAGTTGCTGGTTCGTCCTCATCAGTCTGTCAGTGTTTTCCTTGTGATACTGTGTTGCTTGTGTCTTTCCCCTGCACGGATTTCATTGGTTTATTTTGTCCCTTGGACTTTTGTTTTTGAATCTCATCTGTTGGATTTTTGGTGGCCTTTTTTTTTACCTTTGCCTTCACTGTACTTAGAGTTGCATTGGTACTCAGTACCTTTAAACCTTTCAGGTGTTGATGAAATAACCCAAGCAGCATCGGAACTTTTCCAGTCAAACGATACCGTTCATGGGTTCATGCGTTCAATCCTTTTAATACCCACATCTTGAAAAGAATAACTATTTGTATGGTTTTGCTACCAAAACATTGGTGGTGTCTGATAAAAATAAATGCATAAAATGTGGAAGGATTATTGATTTGAGGAAAACCTGTGAATGATATGATGAAGCAGCTAATGAAGCAGGGACTGTCCTGGACAGCTGCACTGTGTAAAAAAGGTATTGAATAGAGTACTCTATCAGTATCAGTATCACTTTCAGGGTTCTGGTATTGGTATTGGTATCATCATTTCTGAAACGATACCCATCCCTGGATGTACTGTTCTTGTTTTTCTATTCAAAGTGATAAATTTTAGAAATGTTGGTATTTGTATATATACAAATTAATAAATGTGTGGCCTGAGTAAAGTTTTTTTCTGTTAAATGCAGAGATGCCTACATGCATAGTTTGGTTTACATCAGAGGTAAAAGACCTGTTAAACTATCAAAACACTGGAGACTGGGCAGATGTTTAGCTCAGTCGGTAGAGCGTCCGACCCGTGTACTGAGGCTGTCGGTCCTCTGCAGCAGCCACTGATTCGACTCCCGCCTGCGGCCCTTTGCTGTGTGTCATCCCCTCTCTCTCTGCCCTGTTTCCTGTCAACTCTCTAGCCTGTCCTGTCAATAAAGGCAAAAATGCCTGAAAAAATAACTAAAAAAAAAAAAAAAACACTGGAGACTGAGATTGGTTCCACAGAAGTGCTGTTGTCACCAGCACCACCTGAGTTCAAGCAAACACACAATATACTGTGACTCAAGTGGATTAAAACTGTCAACACTTCCTGTCCTGAGTAAAGTTCTCACTGTTAATTATACAGATCTCTAAGACCTGTTTGTTGTTTAGCAGTTTATCACAAACCATCAAAACATTGGAAACTATTCATGTATTGGTTCCACAAAAATGCTGTGATCACGAGAAGACTTGAAGTAAAATTTTCCCACAGGTGTGTCCTCACTTCTGTTGAAAAAAACTATTATGAAACTGTAATGACTGCATCCTTAAGGTCATCCGTCCTTCAATCTCACTGACCTTTCTTATGCTGCACTGGAAACAAGAAATTCACTGTAGTGGGTTTTTCAAAAAATTTCAAGAAGGGGCACCTCGCTTTATGGAATTTACTCATTTTCCTCGTGGTAGTAAAATGGATTTTCTCTAGATTCATACAAGAATGATGTCCCTATGTCAGTGTGAATGAGAGGAGGGGGCTGGATCCTTCCATCTAAGTAAGATAGCTTGTCGGGCTCATAGGGAGGTAAAAACCAACACATTCAGTTTTGCTGATTATCTAAGATGAAGACGGGCATCGACCCTACATGTGATCCATGCAAGCTCCTGCCATATTGCTACACATGTTTTGGTCATGTCAAAACATGACTGACATTATCTAGAATATGTGGACAAACAGTAGACCCACCCCCACTGATTTCACCGTCTGGTGTGGCTCTGGTGGAGGCTCCTCTCCCTGGGTGTGATATAAATATGATGGCCTTTTACTCTCTGCTGGCCAAGAGGCTCATGTTGTTCAAATGCAAGGATGCTCTCCCTCCAACATTGTGACCAATGGATTAGAGATGTTATGTGTCATATCCACCAAGAAAAATTAGAAATACCATACGGACGTCCAGCAAAAAATTCTATGTCACCTGGCAGCCATTTAAGGCACGGCAGCTACCAACATATCTATGTAACCCTGTAAAAGACCTGCTTGTTCACTGGGAACTGTCCAAGTATTGGTTCCACAGAAGTGTTATTGTCATCACCACCACTTGAGTTTGCGCAAATATATAATGTCACACAGTTCTATTAAAACTGTCAACACTTTGTGGCCTGAGTCAAGTTCTCACTATTAATCACACAGATCTCTAAGACCTGTTTGTTGTTTTAGCGGTTAATCAGAAACCATCAAAACACTGGAACCTATTCAAGTATTGGTTCCATAATTCCAAAAATGGTTCCAAAAATGCTGTGATCACGGAAAGACTTGAAGTCAAATTTTCCCACAGGTGTGTCCTCAGTTCTGCAGTAAAAAACGACTATGAAACTGTAACGACTGCATCCTTAAGGTCATAGGAGGCCGTAGGAACACTGTGGATTTCATGAAGTAGATATTCTTTTAAGTACTGTATGCCTTGTAGGAAATGACAAATCCTCCACTTTAAACAGCACATTATTTCACATCATTTCAATCCTTATGTGCTGTAATAGTTTATTGATTTGTTTAATTATTCCATATCACTCTGTCACAGCTACATTTCCTACATTTCAGTTGTATTAGTCAAATCTGGTGTGTCCTTTCTATGAATGACTTTGTGCTACTTTGTGACTTTATGCTTCATCTATTTTTTCACTGTTAAATTTTTAAGTTCATGTGTATGTCTTTATGCTGAAGGACCTCTGTGATTCAGAATTCTTGAAAAACCTTAAAAATCTTCATTTGACTTTTATATCTTTATGTTTTTATGGCCAGAGACATTATGTTTTCAGGTCATCTCATTCTTGTTAACACAATATCTCAAGAACGCCTTGAGAGAATTTCTTCAACTAGTCTACTTCTTCTACTCAAGATTTAATACACTGCTTATGACAAAATTACACAGAAACGTATCTCCTAATCCTGAAAAATTAAAATGATTCACTGCAATCACACATGTATAGTAAGAACTTCCATTTAGCAAAAAAAACAAAACAAAAAAAAAAAGACCCTTTTATTAAATTCCCTCAAAGTTACAGGTTAATGTAGTGGTAAGTTCCATATTAAATTCCTTCAAAGTCTTCACTACAGACATTATATGAGTCTGGACAGACGTGGATGTAAACTGTAACTTGACTGGTTGGTGGAGACAAATAACTTTGAGACAGTAATTTTGTTTATTGACTGCTCTGTTTTATATGACCATTGACAGCTGACTTCTCTTAACTCTTCTTAACCAGCAACTAGGGGCTGCAAGTGATCAACACCTGCTTCAGAGTGAAATCTTGTTTCAGTTCAGGACAACATATGTGGAGGTCATGTTAATGCTGGTGGAACAATCTAGCAGTTGTGGTGGCATTGCAGTAGGTGCTTCACCATCTGTGGCCTGGTGGGGATCTGCACTCTTCTGAGTGACCTCTTCTAGTTTTTAATATGTGTCCAGATCAAAATACACAGTAATAGAGAACTGATAGCATCTATACCATACTTTAGTCCTATCAGGGAATACGAAAAACTTGAAAAAAGGATGATTAGTAGTTTAATGACCCAGACAGTCACCACTGGAAAAGTGGTTTGGCATGATGTACTATGATGTTTCAAATGCTAAAAACAACCTGTTCCTTCTTTTTTACAGTCTTGTGGCTGTGCAAATAATGGCTGCCCTCTCTCCTGGCCACAGGCTGAGTAGTGTGATGTTATTTTAGTATAGCAAACTAAACTATAGCAACACTTGTTAGAGTGGATAGTTTGGTCAGCAGACCGAGCAAAGAACAGCTGTGTGCATCTGTTTGCTGTGTTTATTTTAACCACAACCACAATTTTTCACTGTCCTTCACTGTGTGAATTTTATTTGCCTAAACTTAACCAACCCTCCATGACAGAGATGGCAGATGAGAAAACATTCATGTTAATATTTCCGTTGGTGTCATTTAGTCAGCACTGACAAATCATCCAACTGATAGGGGCTCCAGTTCATAAAATTCTCATAATGGTAAAATTTGAAGAGAATAAAAAATGACTTATCTTGAGGTTGGAGGACTTGTTGTCATGACCACTCAGTTATGGCCATTTAAATGGACCATGTTGCTGTCACAAAATTTATACATCAATAAAACAATGTCACACGAGAGGTAGCATTGTTGTATTGAACATCGGCATGGCTGTGATGTAATCTGTGGCCTTCTGCAAAGATAATCACAGCTGTGCTGATATTTAGTACAATAGCACAATCCCAAGTGTGATATTGCTTTTATGAGACAGCTCTAAAAGTGCCATTGAATAGGTAACAGTAATAAGTGACATCAGGCCAAGATTTCTTTAATTACTCAGACAGTGGTGGAAAAAAGTAGTCAACCCCAGTACTTGAGTCAAAGTACAGATACTCCCAGTCAAATATTACTCAACTACAAGTGAAAGATGCTCAGTCAAAATTTTACTTGAGTTTAAGTACTAGAGTACTTGCTTTTGAAAATACTTGTATTCAAAAGTACAAAGTACATTTTCTAATATCAGTACATTGCTGTATTGTTTTACAAGTCATTTACAG
Organism: Lutjanus argentimaculatus; assembly: GCA_034769285.1. NCBI lineage: Eukaryota > Metazoa > Chordata > Actinopteri > Lutjaniformes > Lutjanidae > Lutjanus > Lutjanus argentimaculatus. Next base: position 10,936 of record JAWZSL010000369.1, on the reverse strand, counting down.
AACCTTGTAACTCTCTGAAACCACCTAATGATGCACTGACTTGCATGTAGAACCACTCTGCTACACAAAGCCTACAGAAACACCTGTAAAAACTTCAGCATAGAAATGCAGTCAAAAACAAAAAGGACAGCTGTTGTTGTTTTCTGATGCAACTGTACCAGATTTACCACATAAAATTAGATTGAAGCTGACTGTAAAGAGTTCTCAAAGTCTGTTAAATAATTGAGATTTCTTTCTGTCTTCAGGGGCAGTAAATACATTAATTATGTGGTATTTTTCAGCCTGATGGTAACAATCCAACATTAAAAGCCTACCTGGAATTATTTCTCTTTTTCTAATTTAAATAACATCTTGAGATCTAATTTTGTCTTTCTTCCATCACCACCATTACTGAGTTTTGCTCGAATGAAAGAGGGAGAGCTTGCTTGTTCTTGTTACAGAGCACGCCTGGATGATGTATTTCTGCTTTTACATCAGTCCCAGTTGAGAGCAGGTACTGTGATTGGTTTCCTTCTGTGAGGAACACAGCGTGTGGCCAGTTGCATTTTAGAAAAGAAAAAACAGCAACAGCTGACTTCAAAGCTCTGCTTAGACTAAAAGTAACGAGTAATGACAACCTTCCTAGAAAAGTAGTGGAGTCAAAAGTTCAATATTTGTCTTTGAACTGTTGCAGAGTGAAAGTACTCAAGTAAAGTACAGATACTCAAAAATATACTTAAGTACAGCACTCAAGTAACAAAAATGAAGGCTGCCACTGACATCTTTCTTCAATATTTTGACTGTTATAAGTTAGCAAAAATTCTTGTGACCGTTTTAACACTAGAAAGGCCAGAATTCCAAAACTACTAGAACGGCCGTAGGCGGCCATTTTGACGTCTAGAATCCAAACTCTATAATTTCTTACAATAAATATCCAGGTGAGAGATTAATGCATTTATTGTCTTAGTATGTCTTTTAGAAAATAAACAAAAACACCTAAGTGTACATTTTAACAAATCAAATTCAGGCATATCAATATTCATATCATCCCATACATCAAACTGTAATTATTGCATTATTATAGTCACACCAGTGAAATCCATTCATTCATTCCTAACTCAGAACAAGAAAATTGTTTCAGAAAATAACCATTAAAAATATCTTATTTCCTTAGGAAACATTTTTAAAAAAAACTTATAACACATAAAACTATCAAAAAAGGTGGAAACATGCTGATCTAAAACAAAAGAGCCAAGTTTAGGCTAAAACCATAAAACAATTTTATACTAACTAATTAAATCAATAGTGCATGTCTATTTAACATACAGGCCAAAGATTTGGTTGGTATGTTCCAAATAATAATAATAATTATAGCTGCTGCGCAGCAATGGTCGGGGCCGGGCAATTTTAGTCAAAATTAGGCAATTCTGAGCAACAAGCGTAGGAAGATGAAAAAAAGGTGGCATTCTAATGTGCATTTTACATCAGTTGAGGCTTGAACTCACAATTTCTGGCACAAGAGACTCTGCATATTGACTGATAGCTAAGCCAAATAAACAGGGAAAAGAGACAAGGGATAACAGGGAAACGTGTTGATAAAGAGTATTTGTCTCTTCCCAAAACTCCCTGAATCATAATTATTTAAATCTTAGGAGTCTCTAATCCACATAGCATGATACCTGAACATAAGGCTTTCACATTTGAAAGTCCGTCCTGCCTTAGCTGAGGCTCAAACTCACGACTTCTGACACTGAAGTCCGTCTTTTATCTCACTGAGCTAATTGGCAAGTGACAGTTCATGTGTGGCTTCACAAATTGACTAAGCCAAGGATCAGGGTGCCAGGCAGCAGCCATCCATGCCATGGAAAAGCACATTTCAAAGTGAAAGTTCCAAAGCTGTAGCACATATGGTTGATTTGTTGTGAATTTTCAAAGTTTTGAAATTTAGAGGCTTGCTGTAGCGCCACCATCAGGACTATTGTCTTGTGTTTCCAGTTGAGGACATCTGGCATGGGACTGGACCTTTGTGAAAAGTTTGGGTAGATTTCTCATATGGAAATGTTGTACAAGCTGAGGCTTGAACTCACAACCTTCAACACCAAGAACCATCCTCTATCTCACTGAGCTAATTGGCAAATGGAAACACCACTTGTAGCTTCACAAATTGACTAAGTCAGTCACCTGTGTGCAAGACAGCAGCTGTTAGCATGTAAAGGCAGATTTCAAATGGCTGTCAAAAATTCAGTTATTGAGACAAAAATCCCAAAATACACAAATTGCATCTAGACAGCATGGAGATGTTGGTCATTAGTTTTTAACAATGATTTATTGGCTCCAAAAGTGAAAAACTGATGTTTAAAAATGACATTTTTGCATTGACTCCAATTGTTTGCATGAGAGTGAAATTCAAAATGCTGTAAAAAATTCAGTTTTTGAGATAAAATTCTGATATTTTCCAAACATCATCTACCATGACTCCAAAATTTTGTCATTTTTTTTCATGAACATTGAAAATGTATTTAGCAAGAATTTGCAAGTATATGTTTATAATACCGTTTACAGTCAAACATTTTGATGCACTGTAGGCTCAATTTTTGATAAATCAAAAATCTGTGTGGTTCGTTTGTGTAGGACAGTCTGAAGATGCTCTGTAGCAAGTTTGGTGCCAATTGAACAAAAATTGTGGGAGGAGATAGGTTTAATAAGTTTTACAGTTTTTGAAAAAAACAGAGTGATGGACTTCATAATTTGCAATAGGTTTAAATGTACAAAGGTTTCTTCAGTATTGGGGCTACATTTTGGTGAAAGTTGTAAATCTGTAGCACATATGGTTGATTTATTATGAATTTTCAAAATTTTGAACTTTAGAGGCTTGCTGTAGCGCCACCATCAGGACTATTGGCCTGTTTTTGCAGCTGAGGCAATCTGACATGGGACTGGACCTTTGTGCAAAGTTTGGTCATTTTTCGTGCATGGGAAGTAGGATTTCCTCGGAAGAAGAAGAAAGAAAGAAAGAAAGAAGAAGAACATGCAGGATTACAATAGGGTCCTGGCAGCTTAGGCTGCCCGGCCCCTAATAATAATCATCTTTATTGTCCACAAATGTGGAAATTTGCCTTCGGTTTCACAGGTTGGTTTCAAAACAATACATCACATTAAATTACACATGATAATAACAGAAAATACCATAGACTGTATAAAACATGGACGTAGCACCCGTGACGTCATCCATTGGTTTCGGGGAGTCGGTCTTGTGACCAAATCATGGGCATTTGAGCTGCGCCATCTTGGATTTTAGTGGGAGTGTACTTTCCATAGTTGGCGGAGAGGCGGTTACTCTACGGGTCAGCCGGGGTCAGCCGGCCGAGAACCCGCCCACTTAGCTCGGAGCAACGGAGCTAGCCTAAGACTAATCAGCTAGGCTAATAAGCTAAGCGGCAGCTACACGCAGCTACATCCACCACACGACAGTCCCCAAGTCCGACACGACTAGCTCAACCCCGTGCGACCGCGACACACAGCGAGCGCTCGTACCCTATTATTTAACTGTGAAACAATCATTATTATTTCATATTAATAAAATATATTAAAACGTTAAAAAACATTATTATTATTGTCATTATTATTAATGATAACAATAAAAATAATGATAATGAAAATAATAATAATAAATTAAAATGTTTAATATTTAATATTTACCGGCTTTCACCGCTGCCTCCATCCACTATTCACTTACAGTTACAGCAGCACGCAAACAACAGCAGCCGCTTATTGACGGAGCTCCTCTGTCCATGCAATGTCAGACTTTTTAAACAGAAAAATAAACGCAATAAACAGACTCTGAGAGCACGAAACACACCGCAACAGCGTTCCTACCATTAGCTGCTCCGGTCCTCTATCTGTATCAGCGGCGACCATAAATCGGCAATTAAGTTAAGTCATAAGCCAGCGGCAAAATATGATAATACATGCTGATTACTGCAAACATCCAGGTAAAATAGTGGAGAAATTTACTTACCGAAAAAACTGCGACACAGACTCCTTCGACGGTCGGTTAGTACAGTCTACACTACAACAAGCCATACTGTCACAAAAACCTATCCGAACATTGGCAAACAATCACGGACACTGCAGCCCCTGTCAACCGCTGGAGGTAGCTGGAGGCCTCTGGATGTAGCCGCCTAGCTCAGCCGATGCTTTAGCAAAGAGCTAACTGCCAGTGCCTGTCTATGGAGCTGTCACTCAACGTAACCACGCCCTAATTTATGTAAGAATTTTAAGCCTAAATAAGACTAAAACGGTTGTGGTACAAAAAAAATTCACCCCCCTCACAGTGTTCACGGAGGTGGAAACTATCAATAGAGACCAAAAACAAAAAATGTACCAGGCTGTAAATATGTTTTTTAGGCTGTAAAGTTGGCTATTTTAACATGGGGGTCTATGGAGAATTGCTCACTTCTGGAGCCAGCCCCCAGCGGCAGCCGAGGAACTGCAGCTTTTTGAACGCGGAAGTGATCCTCACTGCTGAAACCTACAACTCCCCCCTTGGAAAATACACAGTACAGACAGCAATAACAGGCTGCAATCTAGATCATGTTAATGAGTTAAGCATGGTTACTGTATTTGGGATGAAAGATTTTTTTATAAATATTCTTAGTTGCTGCGACGGCTCTATAACGTCTACCTGAGGGCCATTTTATGAATTCTTTATAAAGAGGGTGCACAGGATCAGACACGATATGTTGGGATTTTTGCTTTACCTGTGTTTTATGTATACATTCCAGTTGTTTCTGCTCTTTGTCAATAATTTTACCAGCCATGCTTGTGATTCTGGACAGTCTGTTTTAGTTCTTAGCCCCCAGATTCCCATACCACGTACAGATGTTAAAAGTTAAAACACTTTCAACAAGGCCTCTGTAGACAGTCTCCAGAATGTTCTCACTTACATCGTATGATCGTAATATTCTGATAAGATGCAAGCGCTGCATTGCTTTTTTAAAAATATAATCTGTGTTGGCTATAAAACTTAAAGTGCAATCAAAAAAGGTACCTCCTCCACTACCTCAACAGGCTGCTCTTTAATCACAAGTGGTGGAAAATGGTAACAGGTATTGTGCTGAGTTCTCTGAATAGCTCTCTAAATCCACACTTGTGTTGCAAACTTCCCCAGTCTCCCCCATTCACAGTCAACGCAGGTTTACTCCTCTCCTCCTCGCGCAATTTACACATAGCTTTGCGGCATTTTCAGCAGGTGTTGAATATTTTCATAGCCGCGTCTTTTTCCTCCATATGAACTTCGAATCACTTTCTGATGAGAATGAAGTATGTTCATTCCAAGAAAAGTTGCTGTCACTTTCCACCTCAGATCCCCTGCATCAGAAGCGTCGCTGTCCAAGTTCTGAATACCTCAAAGGCTTCGGTGTCAGGTTTCTGCTCGGTCTTTCAGACATTTTCTTTATTTCTATCTCTCTGTCTCCCTATCTGTCGATCTCTCCATCTCTGCCTGATAATAACATGACTGCTGGAAAGGCTAAAAATAGATCAGCCGCGGAAAAAATAAACAATAGAATAGCACGAAATTCCGTGCATCAATATGACCGTTCACGGCCGAAATAGGTAAAAAAATTATGATATTTTTGTTGTCTTTTGTGAAATTTATGTAAAAACAAGTTTGATTAAAAATAAATACACTTTTGTGAAAAGTCAAGAACCAGCAGGATTTTATTTTTTTTTTATTCAACAAAGTTATTGCACCTGTAAATTTCAAAACGGTCAAAATGACCGTCCTGGCTGTTACTTGTTCTTAACTTGACTCCGGTGCACTCTGGTGCTTCACGTTGTTACTCTGCAGAAAAGTCTGTGACTGATGTTGTTACTCGAGTAACTTGAGTAAGAGAGCCTCTCTCTCTCTTACGGAGCCCCTCTCTCTGCTGTGGGTCAGCTTTTTTTTTTACTTTTACCTGTTTTCAGGTGGAGCTGCAGCTCGATTAGCACGAGAACAGACGAGCCTGTTTACATTGTCGGGTGACAGGGAAGCTCACTTCTTTGCAGCTGCGAGCTGATTCATTTCAAACTATGGATCAGGCCAATATAACAGAACGTGCGTTAATCGCGTGTCAAAAAAAAAATTTAAAAAAAATAACAAATAGTGGCATTAAAAGGAGTTTGCGTTGATGCATTATCATTGCATTAACTTTGACAGACCCAATAAAAGCGTACAATCTATGGCACTTCCAAATTTGATGCTCTACCACTGGGCTGCCATATAGAAGCATTGTCAAATTGGATGAGGAATGATGTCACTGATTTCACCGTTTGGTGTGGCTCTGGTGGAGGCTCCACTCCCTGGGTGTGATATAAATATGATGGCCTTTTACTCTCTGCTGGCCAAGAGGCTCATGTTGTTCAAATGGAAGGATGCTCTCCCTCCAACATTGTGACCAATGGATTAGAGATGTTATGTGTCATATCCACCAAGGAAAAATTAGAAATACCATACGGAGGTCCACCAAAAAATTCTATGTCACCTGGCAGCCATTTAAGGCACGGCAGCTACCAACATATATATGTAACCCTGTAAAAGACCTGCTTGTTCACTGGGTGTTCTTGTCATCACCACCACTTGAGTTCATGCAAATATATAATTTACTGTCAATCAATTCTATTAAAACTGTCAACACTTTGTGGCCTGAGTCAAGTTCTCACTCTTAATTACACAGATTTCTAAGACCTGTTTCTTGTTTTAGCGGTTAATCAGAAACTATCAGAACATTGGAAACTATTCATGTATTGGTTCCACAAAAATGCTGTGATCATGAGAAGACTTGAAGTCAAATTTTCCCACAGGTGTGTCCTCAGTTCTGTTGAAAAAAACAATTATGAAACTGTAACGACTGCATCCTTAAGGTCATAGGAGGCTGTAGGAACACTGAGGATTTCATTAAGTCGACTTTTTTTTAAAGTATGCCTTGTAGGAAATGACAAATCCTCCACTTTAGACAGCACATTATTTCACATCATTTCAATCCTTATGTGCTGTAATAGTTTATTGATTTGTTTAATTATTCCATATCACTCTGTCACAGCTACATTTCCTACATTTCAGTTGTATTAGTCAAATCTGGTGTGTCCCTTCTATGAATGACTTTGTGCTACTTTGTGACTTTATGCTTCATCTATTTTTTCACTGTTAAATTTTTAAGTTCATGTGTATGTCTTTAATTACATTAGTTAATAGTTAACACTTACACACAGATAATCAGTTTGCATGTGTGTGAGTTTGTGCGTGCGTGATCACATGAATCTTGAATACTACTGGACAGATCAGCCTAATATTTTTGTGCACATTCATGACTGTATGCTGAAGGACCTCTGTGATTCAGAATTCTTGAAAAACCTTAAAAAATTTCATTTGACTTTTATATCTTTATGTTTTTATGGCCAGAGACATTATGTTTTCAGGTCATCTCATTCTTGTTAACACAATATCTCAAGAACGCCTTGAGAGAATTTCTTCAACTAGTCTACTTCTTCTACTCAAGATTTAATACACTGCTTATGACAAAATTACACAGAAACATATCTCCTAATCCTATGTAATAGGATGAAATGATGAGGTGATGACATTTTATATCCAAAAGGTCAACTTCACTGTCACATGATAATGTTTAGTCTCTATCAGTCACACACCTCAGAAGTGTACAGTAACATTATGATTCATGATCATGAAATGTTTTTATATGTAGTAAAAACATGCAATTGGAGGTATGGCACTTCCAAATTTGATGTTCTACCACTGGGCTGCCATATAAGAGCATTGTTGAATTGGATGAGGAATGATGTCACTGATTGGACGGTGTTGGAGGGGGCATCCATTTGGTCTACTTCCCCCGTAGCTTTATTATGTTCCAAATTACCATTCAATCAGCCTGTCTCAACTTTAATTCTAATCCAGTTGTTAACCACTGAGTTAAAACCTGGGACCAGTTTAGACGGTCCTTCGATCTCTCTGACCTTTCTTATGCTGCACTGGAAACAAGAAATCTACTGTGGTGGGTTTTTCAAAAAATTTCAAGAAGGGGCTCCACGCTTTATGGAATGTACTTGTTTTCCTCCTGGTAGTAAAATGGATTTTCTCTTTCTCTTCATACAAGACATGATGTCCCTATGCCTGAGTAAAGTTTTTAATGTTGGATGTATAGATGCCCACATACGTAGTGAAGCATAGGTAAGTTTACATCAGAGGTAAAAGACCCGTTAATCAAACTATCCAAACACTGGAGACTGAGATTGCTTCCACAGAAGTGTTATTGTCATCACCACCACTTGAGTTCATGCAAACATATAATTTACTGTCAATCAATTCTATTAAAACTGTCAACACTTTGTGGCCTGAGTCAAGTTCTCACTGTTAATTACACAGATTTCTAAGACCTGTTTCTTGTTTTAGCGGTTAATCAGAAAACTATCAGAACATTGGAAACTGTTCATGTATTGGTTCCACAAAAATGCTGTGATCATGAGAAGACTTGAAGTCAAATTTTCCCACAGGTGTGTCCTCAGTTCTGTTATGAAACTGTAACGACTGCATCCTTAATGTCATAGGAGGCCGTAGGAACACTGAGGATTTCATGGAGTAGATATTCTTTTAAGTATGCCTTGTAGGAAATCACAAAGACCATTTCAGACCATTTTCAGTTGTATTAGCAGACAAATCTGGTGTGTCCCTTCTATGAATGACTTTGTGCTACTTTGTGACTTTATGCTTTGTGTATTTTTTCACTGTTAAATTTTTAAGTTCATGTGTATGTCTTTAATTACATTGTAATAGTTAACACTTACACACAGATAATCAATCTGCATGTGTGAGTTTGTGCGTGCGTGATCACATGAATCTTGAATACTACTGGACAGATCAGCCTAATATTTTTGTGTACATTCATGACTGTATGCTGAAGGACCTCTGTGATTCAGAATTCTTGAAAAACCTTAAAAATCTTCATTTGACTTTTATATCTTTATGTTTTTATGGCCAGAGACATTATGTTTTCAGGTCATCTCATTCTTGTTAACACAATATCTCAAGAACGCCTTGAGAGAATTTCTTCAACTAGTCTACTTCTTCTACTCAAGATTTAATAAACTGCTTATGACAAAATTACACAGAAACATATCTCCTAATCCTGAAAAATGAAAATGATTCACTGCAATCACACATGTATAGTAAGTGAGAACTTCCATTTAGCAAAAAAAAAAAAAAAAATTATTATTAATATTAAATTCCCTCAAAGTTACAGGTTAATGTAGTGGTAAGTTCCACAGTAAATTCCTTCAAAGTCTTCACTACAGACATTATATGAGTCTGGACAGACGTGGATGTAAACTGTAACTTGACTGGTTGGTGGAGACAAATAACTTTGAGACAGTAATTCTATTTATTGACTGCTCTGTTTTATATGACCATTGACAGCTGACTTCTCTTAACTCTTCTTAACCAGCAACTAGGGGCTGCAAGTGATCAACACCTGCTTCAGAGTGAAATCTTGTTTCAGTTCAGGACAGCGTATGTGGAGGTCGTGTTAATGCTGGTGGAACAATCTAGCAGTTGTGGTGCCATTGCAGTAGGTGCTTCACCATCTGTGGCCTGGTGGGGATCTGCACTCATCTGAGTGACCTCTTCTAGTTTTTAATATGTGTCCAGATCAAAATACACAGTAATAGAGAACTGATAGCAGCTATACCATACTTTAGACCTATCAGGGAGTATGAAAAAAGGATGATTAGTAGTTTAATGACCTAGACAGTCAGCACTGGAAAAGTGGTTTGGCATGATGTACTATGATGTTTCAAATGCTAAAAAAACCTGTTCCTTCTTTTTTACAGTCTTGTGGCTGTGCGAATAATGGCTGTCCTCTCTCCTGGCCACAGGCTGAGTAGTGTGATGTTATTTTAGTATAGCAAACTGTCTAAACTATAGCAACACTTGTTAGAGTGGATAGTTTGGTCAGCAGACCGAGCAAAGAACAGCTGTGTGCATCTGTTTGCTGTGTTTATTTTAACCACAACCACAATTTTTCAGTCCTTCACCGTGTGAATTTTATTATTAATATTAAATTCCCTCAAAAGTTACAGGTTAATGTAGTGGTAAGTTCCACAGTAAATTCCTTCAAAGTCTTCACTACAGACATTATATGAGTCTGGACAGACGTGGATGTAAACTGTAACTTGACTGGTTGGTGGAGACAAATAACTTTGAGACAGTAATTCTATTTATTGACTGCTCTGTTTTATACGACCATTGACAGCTGACTTCTCTTAACTCTTCTTAACCAGCAACTAGGGGCTGCAAGTGATCAACACCTGCTTCAGAGTGAAATCTTGTTTCAGTTCAGGACAGCGTATGTGGAGGTCGTGTTAATGCTGGTGGAACAATCTAGCAGTTGTGGTGCCATTGCAGTAGGTGCTTCACCATCTGTGGCCTGGTGGGGATCTGCACTCATCTGAGTGACCTCTTCTAGTTTTTAATATGTGTCCAGATCAAAATACACAGTAATAGAGAATTGATAGCAGCTATACCATACTTTAGACCTATCAGGGAATACGAAAAACTTGTAAAAAGGATGATTTGTAGTTTAATGACCCAGACAGTCACCACTGGAAAAGTGGTGACTGTCTACTAGAAACAGACAGGAGTCTGTTAAACCTCAGAGATTAAAGAGACTTTTTGCCACATTTTTTGCTCTATTTCCCAATTTAGTGTGTGTACTCTGACCAGTTAAAACACAATCATGTATAATACAGTCCTCCAGAAAGCAATGAAAGAAGCAGTTACCTGCTGCCTGTCTCAGCATGTACCCTGTTCTTCAGAACATTATGATCTGACTGTAAACTGTAATCTGACACCAGGCCTGTTTTAAATGGTTGTTGTCATGTCTGGAGGTGTATCATGGAGTAGAGT
>JAWZSL010000368.1:0-17253 GCA_034769285.1 Lutjanus argentimaculatus | reverse complement strand
AAATGTGTGCCACAGACCCCGTTTGAGAACGTTTCCCTCTGAAATGTAAAAGTTGAACTATAAAGTAATAAATTAACATGAAATGGGATTACTAAAGTTAAATACAAGTACCTCAAAATGCTGTAGTACTTAAGCACAGTTCTTCAATAAATGTACTTTGTTACTTTCCTGAAATAACTTGAATTGGCAAAATACTCAAATACAAATAAATTTAAAAAAGAAGTGTGACTTTCACAATTGACCCATCAGTCAATGTTACAGCCTCTATCACCTGTTTTCTGCACTTTTACCAGGAAACTAGAAAACTTTCAAATTTTATCTCATCTTTATAGTGTTTTAATTGTTCATGACGCAGATTCTACTGTAAAGCGTGTTCCATTTATTTTGATAGGGAAATACCACAACTTCCTGAATGAGCCTGACTTACTTGATGCAGCTTTGGACAAACGAGACTTCCCCTAAAATTCCTTAAACTCAGTTACAACATCACCGGGATTGTTTGGTTTTCTACATAAATTAATTCTGTCTGACAAAGATATTATGCATGTTTAAAATTAAAGTTTAATGATTAAAATGAGACCTCATCCAGTTCTGGTGGTTAAATAACAAATTTCACATTTTACTTCTGAAGACAGAATTTTTTTTATCTGCATCAACATTTATTTAATGTTCATATACACAACAAAATGATACCAAATACTATTTAAAACATGAAGCCAATAAATAAATAAGTTAGATTTGAGTAAAATCAACAATCTGTTTCACACGAATTGTTGTTATGACTTAATGCTAATAGACTGTGAATATACAAAAAATGTTTTTTCTGAAGTATAAAAAAACTTTTTTAAATTAAATTTCAGTTAGTTTCAGTTCAGTTAGTTCATGCCTCCCATAACTTAACTCTGTAAAACCAGCGTGTCCTAAACTTTTTTCCTGGGGACCCAATTTCTTTGTTCCTGACCATTTTTACGGCCATTTTGCATCACCATATATTATCTTGGCGATTTATTGAAGACATAAACACATGTAAAAACTTTATAAATGAGAAATAAATGCATTTCCACTGAGTTAACAGGTCATTTCATTGTTTTATTCCCTCTTATCAGGAAAACGACATGAGACATTTTAGCCTCCTTCATAAATGAGACATAAGAAGTGCATTTAGATGGAATTAACAGTTACTTGTTTTTTTTCTTCTTCTCATCAGTAAAACAGTAAACATCTGGACTCTGTGGATGAGAGTTATGGTTTCAGAGAATAATGTAAATCTTCCGGAGAGAGTTGAGGTGTTTCAGCCTCTGCTACACTCCGGGTTTCCAGGATGATGGCGCCCTCTTGTGTTGTGCGTCAGTTTTCAGTTTCAGGTGTCACTCCAGGAAGACATGAAATAATTTCACTGATCCTTTGACACCTTCAATCAACACCAGGACAGAGACATTTAAATATATGTAACATCACACTATGTCAGTTTGTTTACAGGAGTCACAGCCTGTTACACTGATGCTGCATTCAAGTCACATGGGAAAGATGGGAGAGAAGAGTTTCCACTTCACAAATCAGCTCTCAGGTTGTAAATAGCATTTATGAGCGCGAGATTTGAGGCTACTCATCACTAATCATCAATTCCTCAGGAAATCTCTACCAACCTTTAATTATTGTGTCTTTCAGACTTAAAATCAGACTGAACATGTTGCTGCATTGAGGCATGAAGTCCTTCCTTGATTCTAATTAAACTGAATGCAGAATTTCATGTGGATATTAGCATGATTATAAAATAATTCTTAAAGTACTTCTGTATTGAAATTCAGCCATGAATTCATTCATTCATTCAGTGGGACCCACAGAGCTTGGCTCAAGTTTTTAATTTTAAATCAAAGTTGAAAATAAATTTACCTTATGTTTTATTTTATATTTTATGGACAAGTGACATTAGGATCTTATTCCATAATAAGAAGCACATGTGAGTGGAATTACAATGACTCACCAGACTCACAAATGAGACGTCCATTATTCTCACCAAGGAGGCCTCCTGTCCCCTTAATGTTGACATCACTTGTAGTCTGTGTGAAAGAATTACAATTATTAAAATATTACTAAATACATCAATAATAAAAAAAAAGAACTACAGTCTCCACGTTTCAACATCACACCAACATAAAATATATATATAATATAAATAGAAAGAGCAGAAATAAAGAAGTGAAATGATGAGATTATTGACCAATAAATACAAAAATAAATACATAAATAAATAATTCCAATAAGACAAGTCCTAAAAGTGCCAACACAGTGCACACATCAGATCACATCAAATTCATTTGTTGTTAAAACAACATTTTAAGTGTCTTAATAAAATCTGCAACAAATAGCAGATTAAGAGATCAGGTCAAAGAACTTCCTTTGAAAATGATCAGGATTTGGTCATTTAGCCAGACTTTGGAGAATATTTTTAGCCTCCTTGCCAACGAGTTAGCCGACACGGGTACCAATGAATGCCTCGGGTCTTCTAGTTTCATGTGACACCAACATCTTCAGTCTAGATTTAAAACTGATCCCAGAACAGAGAGAAATGTTGGCTGAGGACCAGGGCGAGCTACAGAGTTTAAGAGGTTAAATAACATTAGTCAGTTAACATTGGTGAACTTGTATTCAGTGTCCACAAATTAATAAAACAGGCTAACAAGACAAACACTGCATTCACCAACCAGCAACATCACGCACTGAGAAAACAAACTTTTTGGTGTAGTAATATTTATCACATTAACTATAATAGTTTCTACATTATACTACTACGTTTCAGGGAGAACTATAAATTCTTAATTAAAAAAAATCTGTTGTTTTTTTCATGTAATGAATGAACTGTGTGGGAAGAGTAAGTTTTATTATATATTTACTCAAACAATTTAAATGTTTTATATTCACTCCACATAAACCTGAAAATACTAAGTAACCTGTTATCTAAAATTATATAGCGTGTTTGAATCCAAGCATGCGCATTAAGACAAGAGAAGATCCTGTGATTTTAGTTATGAACGGTTAGGACACACAAAGAAGGAGCAGGAGGAGAAGAAGGAGAAGAAAGAAAATGAGAAGAAGTTTTTAAAGGTTTCTTTATGTTCATAATAAAAGTGTTTCACTGAAGAAACATCAGGGGACTTTTATTGTGAAGAATTTAAGGAAACGGCGTGTTCATCCCAGAGACATATATGAACAGATTCAAACAAGTAAACATAAGTTAATGCAACTTCCTGTGTTTTGGCGAAACATCAACCTTCGCCATGCCGTCATGGCAACGCCATCAAACGATACGTCAAGATCTTCACAATATAGCATCAGCAAGAACTGAAGGCTTTTCTGACAAGATTTTTGTTGGATAAGGTCAACCTGCTTGGAGGAACATGTCAAAGCCTAAAAGATGTCATTTCCTGTTGCCAGTAGGTGGCGCTACGAGCATTGCAAAAAATTGTTGTGTAGGTGCGTTCAGGGCGGGAGTGTTATCAAACATGTCAAGTTTGGTGCAGATCGGATCATTTATACCAAATTTACAGCAGCTTCCTGTTTCATGGCGAGACATCAAAATTCTACGCCATTCCACTGCCACGCCCCCTCAGAAAACCGTCGAGGCGGAGGTCGGGCGCCCGTCAGACGCCAGCCGGACACAGGAGGCGCCGGGCCGAGCCTCGACCGTCGAGGCGGAGGTCGGGCGCCCGTCAGACGCCAGCCGGACACAGGAGGCGCCGGGCCGAGCCTCGACCGTCGAGGCGGAGGTCGGGCGCTGTGCTGTGCTGTGCTGTGCTGTGCTGTGCTGTGCTGTGCTGTGTGTCACTTACCTGCTTCAATGAAAGTCAAAAACAAATCAAATGTTGCTCACACGGGAGCTTCACATGTTACTTTATATTCACATTTTATGTTTTACATTTAATTTAAAATGATTTCTTTCACTGACTAACATCTGATTTAATGTTTCATTAAATTATTTAATACTTTCCTATTTGTATCTACTTTACAAACATCTGTAGTTATTCTTGTTGTAACTAACAGTCACAATTATCAAAGACAACATATTATTAACATATAATCAACATTACATGATAACCTGTAAATAATCTGCATGTTGATCTCTTTCAGAAGGCACCTTGCATGTTGTAAATTAATCAAGTGACACAACTTACGTTGATTGTATTTCAATACGTTTTGAAATGTCTGTTTGTTTCTCTCAATGTTTTGTTTGTCTGCTTACCTGACTCACTTGACACAGGTGAATATTCAAATAAACATGGCAGCACTGTAACAAGCAGCAACAACTCAATGTATATCTATCTTCTTTAAACAAAGTACAATTGCTTCTATGAGGACAAAAACGTGACGTTTTAAAAATGCTTTATTTGTGAGAAACATTAACCAACAATATGCATCAACAAGACAGAAATAATGGACACACCCAATGATACAAAGCAGTTACACTGATGTAATGATGTGGTAAAAGTCAGCAGGTTCTACTCTCAGGACACCTCCACTGTCAGGACAGGAAACAAACACCTTCTGTACGTCCCACAAAGGACACAACTTTCTTGGTTAAGTGAAATTCTGGATCAGTTACCATGGCAACTGATGCCCGTGTGAAACATTTACATGACTGAAATAAAATATTAAATGAAACAAAAACTGATACTTTTCTAAACTTAGTCTCTTGAAATGTATGTAAATAAATATTTGATTTATAAGATGCAGTGTCATTCCTAAAGAGATCAATATGCAGATTTACAGATTATCAAGTAATATGCTGATTATTTACAGCATATTATATATTTTATATTATGTTGTCTTTGATAATTATGACTGGTAACATTTGTTACAATGACAGATAAAGACAGAATGTTAGGTATAAAGAAATTTAATAAATAAATAATGAAATTATTATCCAGTGATATTAAATTTCATGTCATTTCTTTGTTGTTTTGTCATTGAAGCACTTTATTATTAATTACTGACTTTAATTAGCTATAACACGAGGAACTAAGAACAAAGTTAGTGTTTATTAAGAGGAACTTTTCATTGACCCCTGCTGCCCCGAGGGCAAATGTTCAGTGACAATAAAGGAGAGTTCACTGAAAAATGAAAATTCAGTCATTATCTGCTCACCCTCATGCTGATTGAGGGTTGGGGTTTATTTTGTTAGTCCACAAAACACTGCTGGAGTTTCACAGGAAAACAGTGTTGTAGAATATGACTGAATTTTCATTTTTGGGTGAACTATCCCTTTAGGACAAATAGCACAGAGAGTTACAACTAAACATGAAATCAGTGGTGGTTAAGAACCGAACATTAAATTACATAAAGGAAGATAAAATGTGTAACTATTCAAGTAAAATTCAAAAGTCGAGCAATACACATAAATTAAAGCTGATAGTGCAGAACAGACTAAAAGTTAAATGACAGTGAGGAAAGTTGCAGCAAATATAAAATTAATACAGTTTCAACTAATTATTCCTGCCTTCCACATCATTGTTTCATCTTTGTCTTCTATAATTACATGAAATATATCAGCTGATATTCTTTGAACAGCAAATATACATTAACACACATTCTTTGATCCTCTAAAGTGGTTATGACAAATAATGGAGGCATTAAATTTTACTTTGTCCCAAATGACATCAGGGCAATGAAACCACAAACTTTAACTACTATTTTTAATAATTATAAATAATTATGATTTTAAAATGCAAATGTATACACATGTATATAGTAAACCTGAATTAAGGACCAACTATACACACAATGCATTGAAGGTTTGAAAATAATACCAACCACAATAATGGTAATTATTTTCAGAAATGTTTAATAACCCTGTTTCATAGTATTAAAAACAGCCTACCTGTGACAGCTGCTGATGAAGAGAAGAGGCCAGAGTCGGGCTGTTTAAGTCGGTGACGACAGTCTGCAGCACAGATCAACTGAAAGAAGAGAAAACGTAGGTTAGTAGACTGAAAGAATAGAACAAAACATGTCTAAAAAAGATGAATGTGGTAACTACATTTATAGTTGTGGGAAAAACTGTTAAATGTTCAGATCAGGGTAGTTTGAGTAGTTGTCATTCATTACTTCCTCCCCTGCTCAACATTTTCAGTCAGTTCAGTATAAATCAGTGAATTGACAGAACAATGAAAAACCACATTTAACCAGAGAGAAAGTTGTTTTCAATCAAGTCCAAAATAAATATTCTCTGAAACTCTTCAGAGTTCAACATGAAAACACAACTTTTCAGGTCTTCTGCAATAAACAGCAAAAAGAACTCGGTTTGTTCAGCGTCTCAAAATTTGGCTCAGAGTAAACCCTCTTCACTGAAACACAATCAAATTAGGATCTGTGAGAAAGTTTTACCCCAAAGAGTAAATCACCTCCCCACCAAAGTTAAAACTCTCTGACCAGGTTTCAGTTGTTCAGTTCAGTTTTAAAGGACAAAACAATGTTTGATCATTTTGTCATTTTCTTTTTATCCATGAAGCCCTTAATCATTTACTTTGATCAGCTAAAACATGAAGAACTGAGAAATAAGTTTGTGAACATTAAGAGAAACTTAATTGACCCTCACTGCCCCCGAGGGCAAATGTTCAGCAGCATGAGGACAAACAGCACAGAGAGTTAGAACCAAACATGAAGTCAATGGTGGTTAAGAATAGAAAATTAAATTAGATAAGGGAAGCTAAAATGTATAATTATTAAAGTAAAATTCAAAAGTCAAGCAACACACAGAAATTCAAGCTGACAGTGCAGAACAGACTAAAAGTTAAATGAGAGTCAGACAAGCTGCAGCAAATATCTGTATACAGTCGTGTGCAAAGGTTTTAGGCAGGTGTGAAGAAATGCTGTGAAGTAAGAATGCTTTCAATTGTTTATTTTTAATTGATTTACAAATTGCAAAGTGAGCGAACAGATGAAAAATCTAAATCTAATCAATATTTGTTGTGACCACCCTCTGCCTTCAAAACAGCATCAGTTCTTCTAGGTGCACTTACAAAGTCAGGCAGTTTGTGGGATTGTAATCGGTGTTTGATTAACCAGTTATACCAAACAGGTGCTAATGATCATCAGTCATTAACTGAAACAGAAAGAGCTGTGAAGGAGGCTTCAAACTGGGTGAGGAACAGACAAACTGCTACCAAGGTGAGGTTGTGGAAGACAGTTTGATGTCACAGGTCAGACACCAGGACAAGACTGAGCACAGCAACAAGACACGAGGTGGTTATACTGCATCAGCGAGGTCTCTCCCAGGCAGAGATTTCAAAGCAGACTGAGGTTTCAACATGTGCTGTTCAAGCTCTTTTGAATAAGCACAAAGAAACGGGCAACGTTGAGGACTGCAGACGCAGAGGTCGGCCAAGGAAACTTAGTGCAGCAGATGAAAGACACGTTATGCTCACTTCTCCTCAAAATCAGAAGATGTCCAGCAGTGCCATCAACTCACAACCAGCAGAAACCAGTGGGACCCTGGTACACCCATCTACTGTCCAGAGAAGTCGGGCCTGAAGTGGTCTTCAGGGAAGAATTGTGGCCAAAAAGCCAAACCTCCAACGTGAAAACAAGGCCAAGTGACTCAACTATGCATGAAAACAGAGGAACTGTGGTGCAGAAACATGGCAGCAGGTGCTCTGGGCTGATGAGTCAAAATTTGAAATATCTGACTGTAGCAGAAGGCAGTTTGTTCACTGAAGGGCTGGAGAGCAGAACAATAATGAGTGTCTGCAGGCTACAGTGAAGCATGGTGGAGGTTCCTTACAAGTTTGGGGCTGCATTTCTGCAAATGGAGTTGGGGATTTGATGAGGATTAATGGTGTCCTCAGTGCTGAGAAATACAGACAGATACTTATCCATCATTCAATACCATCAGAGAGGCGTCTGATTGGCCCCAAATTTATTCTGCAGCACAACAACAACCCCAAACATACAGCCAGCATCATTAGGAACCATCTTCAGCGAAAAAGAAGAACAAGGAGTCCTGGAAGAGATGGTCTGACCTCCACAGAGCCCTGATCTCAACATCATGGAGTCTGTCTGGGATCACATGAAAGAGACAGAAGGATCTGAGGCAGCCGACATCCACAGAAGATCTGTGGTTTGTTCTCCAAGATGTTTGGAACAAACTACCTGCTGAGTTCCTTCAAAAACTGTGTGCAAGTGTACCGAGAAGAACTGATGCTGTTTTGAAGGCACTGATTTGATTCAGATTTTTCTTCTGTTGGCTCACTTTGCATTTTGTAAATTAAAAAAAAAAAAAATTACATTTTGTATTTTTGAAAGCAGTCTTACTTTACAGCTTCACACCTGCCTAAGACTTCTGAACAGTACTGTGTGTGTGTGTGTGTGTGTGTGTGTGTGTGTGTGTGTGTGTAAATATATAGATATGTACACAAACACAATGTTGCAATAATCCCTCAAAAGTTTGTGACAAATAATGGAGGCATTATATTTTACTTTATTGTCCCAAGTGGAAGGGCAATGAAACCATAAACTTTAACATTTTTAATAATTATGCATTAAATAAATGAAAATAGAGCTAAACATGTACATAATAAACCTGAATTAAGAAATAAGGATCAACTATACACAGAACACACATAAGGGTTTGAAAATAATACCAACCACAATAATAGTAATTATTTTCAGAAATGTCTCATAACCTTGTTTCATCATATTAAAACCAGCTCACCTGTGACAACTGCTGACAAAGTCAAGAGGCCTGAAAGATTCTGGAGTGATGAACTGAGCCGATCGATTCCATGTTAGTGACGACAGTCTGCAGCACAGATCATCTGAAAGAAGAGAAACTGTAGGTCAGTAGACTGGAATGATACAAGAAAACACGTCTAAAAAGATGAATGTGGGTAAACTACATTTATAACTGTGGGAAAAACTCTGTTAATGAGGCCTAATCTATGAAGAGATGTTTAGATCAGGGTAGTTTGAGGATTTGTCATTCATTACTTCCACCCCTGCTCAACATTTTGCAGAAATCACCATCAGTGTTTGTCCTGTCCTGGTCCTCAGGACTCACTGCCCTCCATGTTTTAGATGTTTCCCTGCTCCAACACACCTGATTCAAATGATCAGCTCATCATGAAGCCCTGCAGAAGCCTGATAACCAGCTGATCAGGGAAACATCTAAAACATGTGAAGCCCTGAGGACCAGGGTGGGAGAAACACAGACTATGATGCACTGATTGTCAACAAAATATTTCATCATCGTTTTTAATGGTGCCAGTCAGAGTTCATCTAAAATTTGACATTTTAAAAGTCATTCCCCCACATGGACGCATGAATACACTCTGTCATAAACACACTTTTCAACAAAATAAAATAAATAAATACAGAACTACCAGAACAACAGCACACAAATAATCAGGGTGACGATGCAGCTCAAGTCAGTTCAGTATAAATCAGTGTGTGGACGGGACAATGAAAAAAAAAAACATTTAACAAGAGAGACAGAAGAGAAAAGACATTTTCAGGAAAGTCCAAAATAAATATCCCTGAAACTCTTCAGAGTTCAACATAAAAACACAACTTTTCAGGTCTTCTGCATTAAACTCACAACTCAGTTTGTTCAGTTCAGTATCTCAAAATTTGGCCCGAGTAATACCTCTTCACTGAAACAAATCAAATTAGGATCTGTGTGAGAGTTTTCGTGCTTCAGTTTAGTTTTTACCCCAAAGAGTAAATCAACTCACCAACAAAGTTAATTAAAGATCTCTGGACAGGTTTCAGTTGTTTGGTCCAGCTAATGCTAATGCAAGCCAACATCAAATCACGGAAGTGTACTCCATAAGATAACCCCAGACACACGAAAGATCTCGCGAGACTGAGTCATTTTTAATCCAAACCGTGATTCTCCCACAACCCTAACCGAGTGTTTTCTGTCCGTATACCTACAATATTTATTAAACCAATGCGCTGTCACATTTAAAATAAAAAGGTGCACAATGAAGAAACAAATGCACAAATCTCGCGAGAGTTACACAAATCAAGGGTTCCCTTCTAGACTTGACAATAGTTCAGTTCAGTTCATGAACAAACAGAAAATCAAACACCAGAAGTTTCTGAAAGAAGAAAACAAACTGCAAAAAGGCGGAAATGAAGACCTGGTTTTCACCAACTCACCTGCTGTGAAGAGAGATTATTGATCGGCTGGTTCCGGAGATCTTCGGTCTTTTCGGAGGACTCACTCGGTGTTTCTTCCACACTGGCCTGCAGACGCCAACACTTCCCGCTGACCTCCATTATGAAGGAGGAGACACGGGCCGACTGCTCGAAAACGGTCAGTGATTGGCTGTCAGGTGACAGGTGACAGGGGCGTGGTGTTACCAAGACAACCACGGTTTAGGTGAGTTTTTCGTGTTGTTCTGTCCAGTTTGAATTAAGTCTGTTTTTGGAGTTGAATCCAGAAGGTTTGCGGTTTTTATCTTTGTGTTTAAGAATTTTTTGTCACTGAGACTGGAGAGACTGAGTATTATAATAACAGGTAGATTTATTGTTTTACATCTTAGATATGCATCCAGTGTGATATTATCAAGTGTATATAGTGACTTTACTGTTATAAACTTTGTTGCTGCGCCAGAAAAATATTTATTTCTGAACTGATTATTTTATTAATAATGATAATGATAAGAAGAATAAGAATAATAGTTATTATGAAAACAAAAGAAGCTGTCAGAGTATTGATAGAGAATCAGGTTTATAATATAAAGATAAAATCCTGATGATACCCACCCAGCTGGTGGATTCACTCTGACTGTGAGCCAATCACAGTTCACATCCTTCACTGTAAACCTTATTTAACTATTGTTGTGTTGTGATTATTTGGTGCTCACTCACAAAAATGTGAAGGATTGTTTCAAGATACTAATTTTGCTTAATAAATACTGTAATGATGATGTGTTATAATTATGTGAAATGCATTGTTTTTAGTCAAATAACATCATTTTATTTGGAGAGGAACCTCAAACCCCACTACATTAAAATCTGTCTTGTTTAACTTGCTTTTTTGGGGGTATCCTTACAACCAGTGTGTTCAGGATTTTTATAGTTTAAAAGAACAAAGGTCCACCTGCCATAGTCTCACTAAATCCTCTGAGGAACACTGCATGAGGTCATACTGGGTAGAAATATGCACAAACACCCGGTTAGTTATAGTAAAGAAAGTGGGACAAATGTTTTTCAAAAGAATATTTAAGTTAACGTTTGTGTTTTCTTACATTGATGTGCTGCTAACTATGACACTGTATCCTTACCAGGTAAATTCTTCAAGTCTGTTTTGAAAAGTTCACTGGATGAAGGTATGTTCAGACACTTGTGGGGAATCTGGAAAATGGGGCAAAAGTTGAATTCTTTCAGTTTGTTAATGGGCCAAACAAAAAGTTGTTATGATTTTGAGTGTCGAGGCTTCAGTTGTCCTGTTTTGTTTTTTGAAGAAAATGAGCAGTATGTTCACCTGATGAAGCTGTCAGGGAAAAAGCTGTGCCTGTCTTGATTATCTGTGGCTTATGTTGAAACTAAGTGCCGAACTAAACTGAGCACAAATCATATGTTTGACTAAACTGATGCATCCAGTGTAGAACCTCTTATGAAATGTGGGGCCACTTAAACTACGTGTTCACTGTAGTTTTGGGGTTAATTTTTCTACCTCTTGTTCTGTTTCTCTTGCTCTGTGTCTCTAATTATTTTCTTTCTGTATCTTGTGATGTTTGTCCGTCTGTCTCTCTCTCAGATTGAGGATGAATTCTGACGGATCGTACTGAACCACTACAGTCCACATTTCCTGGGGAAGCTGGACCAACACACGCCAAAGCTGTTGAGCCTGTACAGGAAGAAGGGAGGCGCTGTTGGGCAGAAACTCGATGACACCCTTGACATGTTAAATGAGGCACGTACGATGCAGCAGTTAGTCTTTTGTAGAAGCATTCTGATGTCTGTACTTAACATAATCTCATATTTCATATTTTTGTAGGACAACAGCTCTGAGCAGCAGCATCGAGTCCCGAAAAGAAACTGTGATCAGAGGCATCGTTCTCTACCGAGCCGGAGGAGTTCATCAAGGTCTGCAAGGTAAAAAAAAAAAAAAAAACTATACCTCTGCTGATTGTTTTCAAAGTTCTGCCTGTATGAGACAACATTGTGCAGTCTAGGATAGCTGATGTCTTAGTGGAACCATTTATATGTGTTTCTACTGAAGTATTCATCAAATCTTCAGGTTCTAATCTAGAGATAAACAATTATAATTTTGTAAAATGAATATATACAATCCAGTAAGATGTAACAGCTGGAGATAAGCAAAGTAAGTAGCATTTTAAAATGTATGTATTCACTTTACAAGACAGGATTTATTATAAACATTTTAGATGTGACAGATTTTCCTCAGTGTTGGAGAACTCAGAGGTGAAGGACTTATTCTCACCCATCGACACTGTTTGTGCTTTTGTGTGACCCTAATGTTGGGACCAGTTAATGCTTGGATTGGTATTAAAAAGGTCTTCAAATGTCAAAGCTAAATTCAGTTTGCTGATTCCTGCAGATACCATGTTTCACTCCCTTTGGTGTGTTTCACAGATTTTTCAATCAATCAATCAATCAATTTATTTATAAAGCACATTTAAAAACAACCAAGGTTGACCAAAGTGCTGTACAAGAATGAGGAGATAAACATAACAAAACAGAAACAACAACCAACAACAAATCAAAGCAATAAACAATCAATGAAGAAGAAGGAAAATAATCATGCAGACTTAAAAGCAAGGTAAAAAAGTACGTTTTGAGCCTTGATTTAAAATATTCAATGGAGGGGGAAAGTCTGACAGAGGGAGGGATGCTGTTCCACAGTCTGGGGGCAGCGACCGTGAAGGCACGGTCACCCCTGAGTTTATGGAGAGAGCGTGGGACTGTTAAAAGCCCTTGGTCAGCCGACCTGAGGGGCCTGGAAGGGAAGTAAGGGGTTAAAAGTTCAGACAGGTAGGAGGGGGCTGCTCCATTCAGGGCCTTATAAACAAATAAAAGACAGTGTTTCCCTAGGATTTTTTGTTGGCGGGGTGGTATCCGCAGTTTTGGGGGGGGGGGGGGGCTGTCCAGCTTATGAAAAACATTCAGGGACTCCTCAAACCACAAGGCAATAAATACAATAATTTAGTTAAATTAAAACACAACAGAGCAACATTAACAAAACAGGAACACTCAAACTAACTTCATTGAACTTCTGGGCTGTGTGGGGCTGAGTTTGTGAGTCCGGCAGATCCTACAGAACATTCCTGAATTAAAAAATAAAATAAAATCTTTATATATATATGTATATAAATTATATTATATAATGAAAAAAATTGCCATCAATACAAGGCCAGCTGACTTGCTATCTTGCAAGGATCATACAAGCTCCTACATAACAGCTGTTTAAAGTTTTGCTTTTTAAATCGGCGCTGCCCAAGCCAGCCGTAGTGAGTAACGCACTTCTGGTCATTTTCACAAAAATAAAACACCCGTTGTCTTTTACTATAAAGAAAACCATAAGGATAGAATTTGCGCTTTTATTTTATAAACAGGAAGCGAACCTCCCCTCGCTATAGCTAACTTAAAACCGCCGTAACTGTGTTTTAAATTCCGCTATAGCGCCGGGAAATCAGGTTTTAAAGCTTTTTCGTGTGAGAAAGTAGCCGTTTAGTTCCCCATTGTGCCGCAAGTTTATCCAAATAACGCTTGTTTGCACATTTGCTCTGACATGGTGGGAGAAGTCCAGACCAGCCGCACCTGTAGCGGAGCGGCGGAGCAGCCGAGCCCGAGTCTGCTGAGGTGACCTGCGGTCAAAACTTCACCGTCATACCGGGAGAAGAACCTGCAGCTTTTTGTAGATTAAACACGGGCTGGATAGGTTCATTTCGGAAGATAAATGTATGTCTCATAGATGAAAATAAACATCTGTGGCAGCTAGTTTATTTGAATGAAAAGTGTAAAATGTAAATAGCATCCGACAGTGTACAGAGAAACAGACAACAAGCGCGCACATCAGAGTCAAAAGCACACACACGCCAATAGGAGGACGATAGGAAACATTTTTCATCTAGCTGCAAACTAATGTAACTGTAACATTATTATTAGAAACTCACCTAAATCCGTCTAAATTTTCACCTTTCTTCAGGGGGGGCGGGGGGCCGCGTTGGCGGGGCGGCCCGCCCCGCCAACAGAATGATAGGGGAAACACTGAAAGAAGTTTAAAATCAATAAGAAATTTAACTGGCAGCCAGTGGAGGGAGGCAAGGACAGGGGTGATGTGGTCCCTCTTTCAAGTACCTGTCAGCAGTCTGGCTGCGGCGTTTTGAATTAATTGAAGACGGGAGAGAGATGATTGGTTGATTCCAGTGTAGAGAGAGTTGCAGTAGTCCAGGCGAGTGGTAATGAATGCATGGATGACTTTTTCTAGATCTGAGAAGGTGAGGAATGATTTGATTTTTGAAATGGAGCGAAGTTGGAAGAAGCTGGCTTTAACAACTGAGTTGACCTGTTTATCAAATTTGAGTTCTGAATCGAAGATGACACCAAGGTTCTTGACATGGGATTTGATGAGGGTGGATAGGTTGCCGAGACTGTTGGATATTTGATTGATGTTGTCAGGGGGGCCAAAGAGGATGATTTTGGATTTGGTTTCGTTGAGTTGAAGGAAGTTTTCTGCCATCCAGGACTTTATTTCATTGATGCAGTTAAAGATATTGGTGATTTTGGATTGGTCGTTAGGATTGAGCGGGAGGTAGAGCTGGGTGTCGTCAGCGTAGCAGTGGAAGGAGATATCGTATTTTTGAATAATTTGGCCGAGGGGAAGCATGTAAATGGAGAAGAGAATGGGACCTAGGATTGAACCCTGTGGAACCCCGCAGGAGAGGGTAGCTGGGGGGGAGGAGTGTGTGCCGATGTTCACAGAGAATGTTCTATTGTTGAGGTAGGATGTGAACCAGTTCAGTGCAATGCCAATTATTCCGGTGGTATGTTGGAGACGGTCTATAAGGATGTTATGGTCCACTGTATCGAAGGCAGCACTGAGGTCGAGAAGGATGAGAATGGCACAGTTACCGGAGTCAGTGGAGAGGAGCAGGTCATTTTGGATTTTTAACAGAGCGGATTCTGTGCTGTGATTGGTCTTAAAGCCAGATTGGAATTTTTCCAGGATGTTGTTCTGATGTAGGTAGGGCAATAGCTGATTGAGGATGACCTTTTCAAGAACTTTAGACAGGAATGGGAGTTTAGAAATGGGTCTATAGTTTATGAGCTGGGTGGGATCTGTGTTTGTTTTTTTCAGGAGAGGCTGGACAACTGCATGCTTGAAGTAGGATGGGACGGTACCGGTAATGATAGAGCTGTTGATGATGGAGAGGATGCTTGGACCGGTGATGACAAAAACATCCTTCAGGAGAGCAGTGGGGATAGTGTCCAGAGGGCAGGTCGCAGGTTTCATGCTGGAGACGATTTGTGTGAGGGTGGGTAGGGAAATTGGTGAGAAGGAGTTCAGTTTGGATGAGCAAACCTGGGGAGCGGCAGTATTAGGGGTGGAGGGATGGAAATTGTTTGACATCAGAAGGCCGGGGTGCAGAAGATAGATATGCCTCTTTGATGATGATGACGCCGCCGCTGTGGAAGAGGTCCCGTACTACACTTGTCCTCAACACCTTTGTGGTCAGCAAAGCCAAGAACGAAGGTCTGGACAAGCAAACAGGAGTGGCCATCGAGGGAGCAGAGGTCTTTTTACATTTGAACAAATATTAATACCTGATGTTTGACTGGTGAGTGTTGTTCAGAGTGTTGCCCTGTTGACAGGTGGAGTCATGGCTGTGTCCTTTTATCTGTGTTGTTGTTTCTTGGCTCCACAGCAGATTGTCAGGATTTTTTGTGAGCATAAATAATAAACCTTGTCAAGTTTGGTGACTTTGTGACTTTTCCTTTAGCACCACCACCAAACACAATTCGGTCTTGTGCACAATAACTCAAAATCTGTGTGGCAGATATTGAACCCTGTTCATTTTTATTATTTGATGACCGAAATGTCAGCTTTATACAAAAGGTATCATAAAATATAATAACTTGATTGCTATTATATTTTACTGAAAAATATTGTTCATGATCTACTTAAAAAGATTAAGGCAACGTTTTGCCTCAAATTATTATGTAGATCAAACAAATCTTGTCTTTGTATGAAGAACTTAATTTTTTGTATGTAAAAAATACATTTTCTGAGTAAAGTCAGCTTCATTTTTCAAGGAAAAAAAGCATAATTTTGCAAGTTAACTTATTTTGGAAGTAAATTTAAATTGAGCTGACTTGTGAAATGAAGCTGACTTTACTTGGAAAATTATTTTTTATTACAAAAAATTAAGTAGTTCATACAAAGACCAGTCTTGCTTGATCTACATAATAATTTGATGCAAAAAGTTGCCTTAATTTTTTAAAGTAGATCAAGCAGAATATTTTATCAGTGTAGCAGCATTCAGCTGAAATATTTAGTGCACAGAATGAAGACTGTGGATTCTCACATTAAGGTCGACTTTGGTTTAAACACTGAATTAATTTTGTTACCGTGAGTTTTCAGTTATACATAAAGTCATATTTTTAAAAAAGCCTTTTAATTTTACTGAACATATTTTGTCCTCCAGCTGCATCATTCACACGTTACAGTTATTCATGGCCACTGGAGGGAGCTGTTGTACAATGTTAGTGTCCATGCAGGAGTGCAGCTTGGTGCTGACAGGAGAACAGTTAGTGAAATAAATTCAATCAAATCTGCACAACAACTTCCCTTTATCAAACAATAAGATCAAACTCAAACTCTGAATGATGTCAGTAAAGCATAACTCATTTATTAGCATCTTTATTTCATGATCACCATGGCAACATATTCTGGACTACCAAACATTTATTGATCATCATGTACATTTATTAACACCTGAGATTTTTGTTTTGTTTATGTGACATTATGAAGCAGAAGATGTTAAACCACACACAAGATATTAATGAAGACACAACGTCCACAAAGTCAAAGACATATTTCACTTATGATTCTTGATATGAAGACAGCAGGTGTCCAGGTGACTGAGTGACATCATACATGAGAAACCAACACTTTTAATGTGTAAAATATCATCAACTAAATCAAGTCAAATGTTTAAAAAAAAAATACATGATAGAAATTAGATACAACTTCAAAGTTTCTAATAATATGACCTTTTTCACATT
>JAWZSL010000367.1:0-12688 GCA_034769285.1 Lutjanus argentimaculatus | reverse complement strand
TTTGGTCTGCCAGATGTTTTTAAAAAAACTACATTTCTCTAAAAATTCTAATATAAATCATTGCAGATGCTGTTTTATTTTTGTGAGGTAAAAATGCTGTTTCAGAGGCACCCTCGTAGTTCATTTAGCAGATCATGTGTGCCGTGTACTAAGGCTATGGTCAGTGGCCCAGGTTTGATCCCCGCTGGTGTCCCTTTGTTGCATGTTGTCCTCTCTCTCTGCTTTACTGGCTGATAAAGGCAAAGAGTCAACAATTATTTTAAAGCTCTCTAAATATGAAGAATCCATAATTATAAATTGTTTTTTAGACAGGCAGAGTGACCATTTTGCATCCTCACAGTATATCAAAATACAATTCAATAGATGTTTGCTTTTGGCTGGTGGTCCATCATTAAATCTCAGTTTTGACCCTCCAAGGGAAAGAATTTGATCACCCTGATTTAGATATTCTAAATAGTCCATGCTCCCTCACAGACAGGGCTAAGCAGAAGTTAAACCTGCTTCTTCTCTCCAGTAACCACAAGTTGCCCTTAGAAGTCTTTGGTACTTTCCTGTAAACTAAATTATGATAAATGTATTTCACGAATCAATCATAAATCATTTAAATCATAAATTCACTTATGATGAATGTATTTCATTAATCAGGTCAAACCTGAAAGGCAGCAAAAGCTCACCTGCAGAGCAGAAAGAGGTGGAGCAGAACTACAAAGACACAACAGTTTTAATTATTCATCCACTAAATGAAACTAAACATCCATCAGAGTGACAGCATTTAAAATAAATTAAATTTCTTTAAAAATTAATTAATCCTGCACTCCTCCTGTCTGATGATGAAAAACAAGTTAAACATGGTGATGTAAAGAAGAATCTCCCAGACAATCCAGAGAGATTTGATTATTGTCCCTGTGTCTTAGCAAAGCAGAGTTTCTCTTCAGGAAGATTTTACTATGAGGTTCAGGTTAAAGGGAAGACTAAGTGGGACTTAGGAGTGGCCAGAGAGTCAATTAACAGGAAGGGAAAAATCACACTGAGTCCTCAGAATGGTTACTGGACAATATGGTTGAGGAATAAAAATGAGTACCAAGCTCTTGCTGGCCCTGATGTCCGTCTCTCTCTGAGGTCTCAGCCTGAGAAGGTGGGGGTGTTTGTGGATTATGAGGAGGGTCTGGTCTCCTTTTATGACGTTGATGCTGCAGCTCTTATCTACTCCTTTACTGGCTGCTCCTTCACTGAGAAACTCTACCCATACATTGGTCCTTGTAATAACAACAGTGGTAAAAACTCTGCTCCTCTGATCATCTGTCCTGTCAGTCACACTGAGTAGAACAAAAGGTTGAGAAGTTGAGAACTTATGAAA
This sequence comes from Lutjanus argentimaculatus, assembly GCA_034769285.1. Classification (NCBI taxonomy): domain Eukaryota; kingdom Metazoa; phylum Chordata; class Actinopteri; order Lutjaniformes; family Lutjanidae; genus Lutjanus; species Lutjanus argentimaculatus. Next base: position 11,331 of record JAWZSL010000367.1, on the reverse strand, counting down.
ATCAGCAAGTTTATTTTCTACAGGAATATCATTTATTTGCTTGTTTTTTTTCAATGCTCTTTATGTCAGTGGTTTCATTTGTTATGTTACATTGATCGTCACATTGATTGTTATGATCAAACATATTCCAATTTCTAATAACTGCACTACCTGCATTCAAGACTCTAAAATCATTTTATTGTCTAATCGTCGCATATATAAGCAAAAATTACATTTTATAATTGCATTTCATAAATGTAACAAAAGTCATTTTTCTGTCCTTTTCACTATGAATAAACAACGAGGTTGAGTCTGATTCAGTAATTTTATTTTTTTATTGATTTCAGCAACTGATGGTTTTTCTAATGACCACCAAATCATGTGATTAAAACACCATCAGGCCAAAATGCTGGCAGAAAAATGTCAGTTATTCTTCTTTTGAATGATAGAAACTGGCTGCTGAATTGTGTCTGCTCATGAGCTGCTTCATCACGACAATTAACCACAAACAATGAGCAGTGAATTAGAACAATAAACTGTACATCAAATAGAATATGTTCTCAATGAGTAAAACCTCAACATTCACACTGTTTTCATGAACACACAACAATAAACCAAAAACTGTCCATAAAACGGATAGTTTGGATCATTTGAAGTGGGATTGTGTGTGGAACTTATCAGTTATCAGGACCGACTGTTTTTAACTCTCATTAACTCTCATTTTACAACACATGTAGTTTATCTGTAATTCAAATTTAACCACCTCAGCTCTGACTCTCTGTCCAGTCTGAGATGGGTTTTATTTTTGCATGTTGGAACAAACATGTCTTAGTGGAGAAAAAAGAGGACTTGAGACTTCACTCCATTAAGATTTGGCCCAACTTGAGCCTTAAAGCAAAACATTTTGAGTGAAATTACAGACTAAATGTGAGCTGAACATCAGAGTGTTTGTGGGATTGTAGGAGGACTGTAAAAGCAGATAGTTTGACCAAATTATACAGTATTTTCCTAAATATTTTGTACCAACCTCCTCTATATTTTGTTGACTTGTAACTGTATGATCTTTTGGCTGCTGTGTTCATCTATTGTAGAAAAGAAACAAGGATAAACAAAAGCAGGTTGTATTATGTCAATGTGTTTCCTAATAAGACAATAAACCCCCACTAGCAGCTGCACTGAGAGGAGGAGCAACACTGAAAGAGGAAAGTCGCATTTCCTGAAAATAAAGGGAAAGTTTTTCTGACCCACAACGGAGCCAAAGAAAAATTCCTGCTGAATCCGTCAGGCTTTTCTCAAGAAAACAGCAGAATTTCTGCCAAACACTGGTGAGTACACTGACCTACAAAGACAAAATACACTAAATATTTAGTCAAAATTGCATAAAAGCTAGAATCTGACTTTTTTAACATCTCTTTAACCATATAAAAACATAAGGCCTCAGAGGTGTGTCAAAATGGATGTATTGCTCTGATGTGCTGTTTTTCTTTTCCCTTGTTTCTTTCTTGTCTTTTTTGGCTGTTTACATTATTTTCACAGGAACAGATTTATTCCTAAATTTCAGACTGCCACAGGGCTGCATTTAACTACATCTGTTATCACCTCTCCACAGTTGTGCAGCTTGAAACCTCAGGTCAGCGAGATGTAGTCTATGTCCCTGTTTTTTTTTTGTTTTGTTTTGTTTTGTTTTTTTGTTTTCTTTTCTTAATGTATTATGACCCTTGTATGTCTTAATGGCTTTTAACACCATGCCGGAGGACTACGGTTGGAAACTAGCCTTTGGCTAACACTGGCACATTTACAGAAATGTATGATGAATGTGCACTGTCCTCTTTAAATAAATAAATTAAAAAAAAAATGTAAAAGTCATATTGCCAAAAAAAAAAAAAAAAAAAAAAAATCAGACCTGTCTGATTTAGGACCACAAATGAAAGGCTACGTTCATGCTGCAGGCAAACGTGATCAGATCCTAATCAGATTTTTTTGCTCATGCTTCATGACAGTGTATACAGCACAAAACACATGGAAACTGATCATTTTCATTCTGATTAGGGCCACTTTCATCTGTGGGAATAAATAAGATACAGATCTGACTTTTCGCCATTTTACCTCAGTGTGAACAGTCATATCAGAATTCATATGACTTTTACATCTCTCGCTCACCTGAAGCGTCTTGTTGCACGAGTCCTGAAGAGACAGATGTAGTTAAGAGTACTACTCCAGGCTCTGAGTCCACACACACATCTGAAGTAGTAGATTACAAATATTTGTCTCTCTCCTCTCATCCTCGTTATTATCTGCTCACACATTTACTGGCTTTCACTGCACACCATTTTATCAATGAAACTGTAAAAGCTGACTTCAGTGGCCTCCATGTTTGTTTTCACATGACAGCGTACTGAGTGTGTAGTCTTTGTTGTTGCTCTTTTGAGCATGTGAGTTAGTTCAGGCCGGGGAAGGATTCAAACTGGAATCTGATATTGGCCATATTTAAAAGATAATGTGAACAGCAACAAATCAGAACTGAGCATTAAGACTTACAGTGCAAACTTAGCAACAGTGGGACAAATCAGAAATGACAAGATGTGAGTCACATATGAGCAAAGAAAAATCAGATTTGGGCCCCTTTTGCCTGCAGTGTGAATATTGCCTCAAATGCCCTTTGGATTATCCAACAATGTCTGATGTTATCTGACAATTTCCTGATTGCTAACAAAAGGCATCTGTGGTTTACAAACAGGAAGTTCCACTCAGGGCTGCAGCCAGAGCAAATTTTTAACTGAGGTCCATCGTTGACTGTGAGGGCTGTGGAGAGACATAGTTACAGTTTCCTTCAGCCCATGTTATCACTGCAAGACTGAAGCCATCAGATTAGAGTGCTTTTTTACTATAATTTGAATAACTAAAAACCAGCAAATAGCTAAATGCTGAGGTGACCTTCAAAATGATGTAAAAGCACAGAGAAAAAAGACACTTCAACTTGTTTAGTCTCAAAAAATACACCAAACTACAAATAAACTATTGAAAAATAGTCTTACAACGTAGCATTGACAGGAAATGGACTCTGGTGAGCTTGTACTGAGTACTCATTGACTAATTTCAGATCTACTCCTGTCTCCAGCTAAACTAAATAACTAAATAATTGAAAATTACTTCCAGAAAGTCCGCCAAACATAACTTTATGTACTATCTATGTCTAATCGAGACTTTTTAAATGACTGTTTTTATTTATCATACTTGTATTGTAGATATGGCTTCTGCCAGCTGTCTGCTGTCTGAAGATCAGTTTCTGTGCTCCATCTGTCTGGATGTCTTCACTGATCCAGTTACCACACCATGTGGACACAACTTCTGTAAAACCTGCATCACTCAACACTGGAATATTAATGTCCAGTGTCGGTGTCCAAACTGTAAAGAGATTTTCTACACAAGACCTCAACTGCGGGTCAATACTTTCATCTCTGAGATGGCTGCTCAGTTCAGACAGTCAGCTCATCTGAAAACCTGGATGTGTGTGGAGCACGATAAACTGCTGGAGCTGTTCTGTAAGACCGACCAGATGTGTGTCTGCATGCTCTGCACTGATTTTGACCACAAGACACATGATGTTGTTCCTCTCAAAGAAGAATATGAAGGAAAGAAGGCTGAGCTGGAGAAGACAGAGGCTGAAATTCAGCAGATGATCCAGAAGAGACGACTGAAGATTCAGGAGATCAAACACTCAGTGGAGCTCAGTAAGGAAGATGCAGACAGAGAGATAGCAGATGGAGTTCAGGTCTTCACCGCTCTGAAGGAGTCTGTTGAGAGAAGCCAGGCCAAGTTCATCGACACGATCAAAGAGAAGCAGAGAAAGACAGAGAAACAGGCTGAAGACTTCATCAAAGAGCTGGAACAGGAAATCTCTGAGCTGAAGAAGAGAAGCACTGGGGTGAAGCAGCTCTCACACTCTGAAGACCACCTCCACTTCCTCCAAAACTTCCCGTCCCTGAACGCTGCTCCACCCACCAAGGACTGGACAGAAGTCAGTGTCCGTCCACTTTCATATGAGGGGACTGTGGCAATAGCTGTGAATCAGCTGGAGGAGACGCTCACTAAACAAATAAAGACGCTGTTTAAGGTTGAGCTGAATAGGGTCCTGCAGTATGAAGTGGATGTGACACTTGATCCTGATACAGCACATCCCAACCTCATCCTGTCTGATGATGGAAAACAAGTTAAACATGGTGATGAATGGAAGAATCTCTCAGACACTCCAGAGAGATTTGATATCCATTTTAATGTCTTGGCAAAGCAGAGTTTCTCTTCAGGAAGATTTTACTACGAGGTTCAGGTTATAGGGAAGACTGACTGGACTCTAGGAGTGGCCAGAGAGTCGATCAACAGGAAGGGATACATCACACTGACTCCTCAGGATGGTTATTGGATTTTGTGGATGAGGAATAACAATACATATGGAGCTCATGTTGGCCCTTCAGTCCGTCTCTCTCTGAAGTCTCAGCCTGAGAAGGTGGGGGTGTTTGTGGATTATGAGAAGGGTCTGGTCTCCTTTTATGACGTTCATGCCGCAGCTCTCATCTACTCCTTTACTGGCTGCTCCTTCACTGAGAAAATCTACCCATTCTTTGATCCTTGTCATAACTATGGTGGTAAAAAATTCTACCCTCTGATCATCTTTCCTGGCGCACTGAGTAGAACAAGTTGCTTTTATCCCAAAAGACTGACCATCACTTAATGTAATAAATGTATATCTATTGATTATGTACAATGCATGCATTATTCTTTTCTTCAGGTCTGAGCAATCTTTCTATTTTTTCTGACAGTGTTTTTGTTTGATGTCTGACAGTGATCATCACACTGGTTGATATTGATCTAATGTCACATTACTGCATTACCTACCTTCAAGACTGTTAAAACCATCACAAAACAATATAAGTAAGAAGCGTGTGCACATTCCTTAAATATTTGTGTGCAAAACTTTACACTTTTTACTGTCTAGTCATTATATATGTAACAAGTGTTCCATAGTGTTACAAATTACTGAAGAACAGTTAATAAATAATATAAAAGTCATTTGCTCTTCTCTCTTTTTCTTTTCAAATGAACAAAAACAAAATATGTTTTTTTTTATTGTGTCTAGTTCCATTATTTTGTTTTAGACTGAAATCAAAGCTAAAGAAACAGCTGATGGCGTTTCCAATGAGTATCAAATCATGTGACTAAAAACATCATCAGCTGTTCTAAGACTTGAGCTGATGAGCTCTGACTCCATCACCTCTGAGACAGTTTGTAGTGTGAGATGATGTAGTGTTACTTCAGGTTCGATTTGTGTTTTAGCAGCTGATATGAACACTGAACCAGCGCTGCTAGTTTGTAGAGAATGAGTCTCATTTCAGGACGCCCGCTAGTGGAGTTCATAACAAACTGCAGCCTGTGGACACATGAGGACATGTGGTTACAGGGATAGTTCCCCAACCCAAAAATGAAAACTGAGGCATTATCCACTTACCGACTGAAGGCCAGGCTTACTTTTTCAGTCCACAAAACACTGCCGGAGTTTTGCAGGACAACAGCGTTACAGAATCTCCCAATTGAAGTGAATGGTGACCAGTTTTCAAACTGGGGAAAAAACAAAAACATAATACACCTCCATACTGCTCGTCTGGTGTAATCCAAGTCTCCTAAAGCCCCAGCATATCAAGTTGACTGAAAAGATATAATTTACACCATGTCTTTAGCCTAAATCTTCACTGCATATCCTTAGTTTGGAGCCACATTCTCGTGTGCGTGCACACCATCTGAACTGGGTGTGTGTGAACGGCATGTCAGGACTTTAGGAGACTTGAGTTACACCAGACGAGCAATATGTAAGCTTTTTAATTTTTTTTCTTTTGTTTTTCCATTTGAAAACCATGGTCAACATTCACTTAAAATGGTTGGGAGATTCTGCAACGCTGTTTTGTGAAACTCCAGCAGTGTTTTGTGGACTGAAAAACTAAACAAAATCTTCAGTCAGCATGAGGATGAGTAACTAATGACTCACTTTTCGTTTTGGGGTGAACTATCCCTCTAATAAATAACTACACAGTCTGATGCCAAAGCAGAACACATTAACACAGGAGAACAATGAAGGTACACATACTCAATGTCATTGAAATGTTTGTGTTTTGTAATTTCTTTTTTAACTTATTTTCATTTAAATTTTTTAAATACTTATTTATCATTAAAAAGTTGATTGTCTTAATCTTAATTACTAGTTAATATTTAATTAAGATTGATAACTTAATCAAATATTAATGATTTCTCACTAACATCGGCTTTCGATTAAGTCGCCTGTTGTACCGTTTCTCTATTGGTCAGATTTGGTCAGCTGACAGGAGCGGGGCGTCATGTGACTGTCCTGACAGAGCTGCTGTTTACATGACGATCCTGTCGCTGTAAACGCTGTCTGTGGGCGTCTAATCAGCTGTTTTATTAAAAAATGTCTCCCTGTTGAGCTCCTGAACTCTCAGGCTGATTAATCAATATATTAACGATTTGTCCATCCGACGCGTGAAGATGTTGGAGGCGGCTCAGCGGCTGGAGGAGAGCTCCACAGAGGTCTGTGTGATCCCGGAGAACCAGCACTGTGGAGAGGTGGCGGACATCCACAAAGCCGAACTGGCTCCCGGAGGCTCCCTGCTCGGGTGTCTGGGGGTCCGGGGGAGCCTGGTGGTGTGGGACCCCGCAGACAGAGAGGCTTCTCCGGCCGCAGTGGACGGCTGCTACACGGAGTGAGTTCACTTCACTTCCCTGTTCAAAGAGTGCAGCTTGTTTTCAGTCTGACACCGGACATCTCTGTAATCACTGTTATATAACATGTCATTCAAAAACATAAAGACATTCATTACTAAATGACTTCAATTCATATGAGTCACTTTCCTCATGATCAAACCACATCCTGCTTTGGATTCACCACTGTATCACTTTCTACAGCTGACATCAAACGTGTTTATTGGGAAACCAATCACATCACAGAGAAATTAACAGTTGACAGTTATGTTTCCTTTGTTTTTTACAGAAGGTGAGAAAAAGTAATCCCTGACATAAAGGACTAATGACAGAAATGAGTAGCAAGTAAACAAGCAGAGCCCTGCATGCCCAACCCCCCTTAGGAGTGCATCCAACTAGGGACTTAATCAGATTCTCTTTCGAGATGAGAGACCAAAGGTTGCCAGATTTTATCAAAGTCCCTCAACTTGTCTTTCAGAATAAATGTAAATGTAAATGTAAATGTGCTTTATAAAATAAATCGAATTCTCTCCAAATGTAAGGTGTCTGTCAAATCAGTCAACCAGTGCTTAAATGAGGGGACCTCTCTCTTCTTCCAGTTAAGCAGGATCAATTTTTTTGCTGTTATAAGGCCATATGCCAGAAGGTGCTGTTTTGCACTATTTAGCTTCCTTAGCCCCTCAGATGTTCCCAGAATTATTAAAATAAGATCGGGGTCGAGTTGAATCCCCAAAATGAACGAAAAGAAATCAAATATTTCATGCCAATAGTTTTGAAGTTTGGGGCAGAGAGCGAAACTATGAGACAGGGTAGCCTCCATGGACTCACATTTCTCACACAAAGGAGAGACTCCAGGAAATATTTTATGCAGCTTCGTTTTGGAGTAATGTAGTCTGTGCAATATTTTAAATTGAATCAAACAGTGTCGGGCGTTTATAGAACATTCATGGATGTGCTCCAAACATCAGGGCTCCGAACTCTCTTTCCCACTCCTCTTTTATCCTGTCCATCTTGGGAAGGCACATGTTTTGTAGTATCTCATATAACTGCGAGATTATGTAGCGTGGATTGGGGAACAGATTAAATAAGCTCTCTATCTTGTCTGGGTTTGCCTTCTCGAAATTAGGGAGGTGTGTTCTGACATAATTCCTAATCTGAAGATATCTGAAAAACTGATTCCTCGGTAAATTAAACCTTTCTTGGAGTTGCTGGAAAGAGGCAAAAGTCCCCTCTATATATAGGTTACCCACAATACAAATCCCCAATCGTTTCCAGGTGGGAAAGGCCTCTTCCAGAACTGAGGGAGTGAAAGAGGGGTTTGTAGTTATAGGTAGCAGAAATGAAACTGCCTTAAGTTTGAAATGATTCCTCAGTTGTTTCCAAATCTTAATTAAAGCATAAATTACAGGGTTATGTTTAAAACAAGATCTATTGACTGGGACGGGAGATAGTACAACAGCTCTAATAGAATAAGGTAGACAGTCTTCCTGTTCCATCTCTAGCCCATCATTCAGCTGACATAAGTTAACACTGATTGCTTTCAGACCCAGTCAGTTATATCAGTTGGCTGATATTGGTCTTTCACAGCTATATTGGTGTGTATCAGTGAGATTCGTGCCAGTGTGAACATATTGCAGATTGTTTTTACTTTTTTAATCTTTAAGTTTCAAAGGCATTTTTGAATATAATGTTAGTTATTCTTTTGATGTTGTGAATAATAATTTAGTGTGAACATTTTCAGAAAATGGCCACAAAATGTCAAAAACAATTCTATAGATATTTTACAAGCTGCACTATATGGTGCACTATTGTCCTCTTGGTCAGTCTTAATGCTGCAGCATACAGTGATTTTTTTTAGACAATAATGTGCCTCTAACTTTAATTGACAACAGTCAGAAACAATCGAAATGTTCTCCCACTTGCAGCTTTTCCTGGGAGGAGGTGGCCGTGCAGAGTCGTGGCGTCAGCAGCTTCAGACTGCTGGCTGTTGGAGCTCAGTGCGACCTGAAGCTGCTGGAGGTGGAGGCAGAACGATCGGCCTCCATTTCTCTGCAGTGTGTCTGCGAATGTCCTGCAGATCGCCTGCTGCAGACCGTCAGAGAGCAGGACCCCGGTGAGTACCACGACCATCATTCATCATCATCATCATCATCATCATGTGCAGCCACAGAGGTCTGCACATGCTTTATTATTAATGTATAAATATTCTGATATTACTGACTTTGTTTTCAGGTGTGACTGAGCTGCAGTCGCTGCGTGTGTTGTTGTTTGCTGCTGGCCGCTGCTGCGTGCTGCTGAACTGTGATTGGCTGCTGCGGCTGCAGTGGCAGCAGGCGGAGGAGGAGCTGCAGACGTCGTCCTGCTGCAACATCCAGCTGACTGACAGCAACAGACAGTCTGCTGTCCACCACAGTGTCTGCAGAGAGACGCTGTTCATCCTCACCTCCACTGGACTCATATGTATCCTCCTCTGAGCACGGCTTTACATCAGAGTCTCAAACTGAAATAAAACTGCTGCTGCTGCTACTTAGACTGAGAATTATAAAAAGCTCAGCCCGCCAGCAGACTTTTCTATGTTTGTAACTGTTCATAAACAAAAAGAAAATTACTTAAAAGTGGCAACAAGAAGTGGCCACTTGGCCACATTGCATGATCAGTAATATTTGGATTAATTGTTCGGCCTAGTTAAAGCAAACAGGACAAAGCTACACTAACATTAAAGTACATACAGCTAAATCTAATGTAATTTAATTCCATCTGAGCAAAACCAATCTAATAAGTGCAATTTCATTATCATTGAAACAATAGTTTTACTAAAAAAAATCTTAAATCAAAGTCAGTTTTCTGACCTTTTCCTGAACTTTTAGCCACAAAAAAAAACTAACCTGGATCTTGTGTCTCTGTCTTTGTAAAGTCTTTGTGGATCCCAGCTGTCTCTTCTTTAACTCTGACCTCCAGCTGTGTACAACATCTGTGATGGCGCTCTGCTGGCCACCGTTGACCTCCCTGCCTACCAGAGCTCCAGCCTGGCAGAAGACGATCTCATCACCTCGTCTTTCTCCTCCTTCTCCTCCTTCTCCTCTTCCTCCTTCTGCCTCCTCCAGGTGTCAGCTGATCTCAGCACAGCTGTAGCGATCACTCAGTCTCACAACGCCGTCGCTGTCGACCTCAACCACTACTTCAGGTACGCTGTGTCTGTGTTTTCCAAAACATTTATTTTCTTCATAACAAAATTATGAAGTCACTGGGGATCATCAGTAAACTATGAAGTCTTTATTAACTTTTTATATTTTGTGATTCATCCCTATTTGATTTCTGGTAATATAGTTTGGGCAGATACAATCCAAAAACCCTCCAATCTTCATAAATTCTATTGATTTATTTCTTACTATGGAATGCAGCAGTACATGTTATGAAGAGTTTGTCAGCTTCAGAGATTTTTAAAAGGAAATTGTACATCATATTTAGATTTACATGCATTTTTTCTCCTATTTTTCACGTATTGTTGTTGTTTATGTATTTCTTTTTTTTATTGATTAGTTAGTTTTTCTGCTGATGTTATGTGATTCTTGTTGTCTTTCTTGCATTTTCCTGAAAGTATGTTAGCTGAGTTTTTACCATTATTATTTTTCTATTGTTTGGTTTTTTTTTCTGAAGGAGGTCCATTGTTGAATCCTGTGACCTCCTGAACTCTCATGACACATTTATTTTGTATTTTTTTCCATTATCTAGATTTTATGCAGTTTCATATGTGTGCAAATAAAAAAAAACAATTACAAATTCCTCTGACGACATTGTGAGTGCAGAGTAAAAGCACATTAAACAGAGAACACTGCACACGGGAACAATGTGGATTTGTCTGCCACACTGAACAACTTAGATTCTGATTGGAGCGACATGGCCCACTTCCTGTTCCTGTTCTCTGCCAAAATTTGTCTGATGTTAATGTTTCTGACTGTAGGAATATTAAACTTACATCAGATCAGCCTATTAAATCACCATCCACTGTGACTCATCTGCAAGTTAATCGTGCACAGAGAGAATGAGACTTAACTTTGCTCTGTCCAAGTTTAAAACAAACATTAGGGTGATATCTCGTCTCTCAGATTGTATCCGGACCACCTGCTGTGCGCTGTCCCTCCCTCTCGCCCTCCTCTCAAGCCCCAGCAGCCGAAGAGACCAGGACAGCCTGTCGAGCTCCAACTGCAGCCTCGTCGCCCTCGGGTCAACCTTCAGTACTGACCGGTAAACTACTGACCAACACACAGACTTTAAGAGAGGATGAGAGTCCAGAGATAACTACCATGAGGTCTATGTTTCGGTTTGCCTTTCAATAGATAGATAGATCATGTAGGCCAGAGCATCTCTGCAGCGTCACAAAATTTAATTAAAAATGGTATTTTGACTACATTTTCCCTTTAACAAATGTTCCTCCTCTTGCTATTTGAAGATTGCAAGAGGCCATATTGTGACTTTAATAAAATTTCAGCTCTACAACAGTCTGTCAGAACTTCCCGTAACTGTCAGTGAGTCTGAACCATCGAAAGAAAAAATGTTTTCACACTAGAAACGAACCAAACCACGATA
>JAWZSL010000366.1:0-17491 GCA_034769285.1 Lutjanus argentimaculatus | reverse complement strand
AATCCTAAGTCAGTTGAGAAGGTCGCCTAATCCTAAAGTCAGTCTATTAGTCGCCTAAGCCTAAATTAGTGTAAATTAGTCCCTATCCGGTAGTCTTGCCCTAAACCTAAGGTCAGTCTGGGTCCTGTCCTATTCTAGTCCTAATGCCCTGTCCTAGCCTAATTCTAATGTACTGATGTCCTATCCTAATCCCAAGTCTGCCTATTTGAACCTAATTCTATGCCCCCGCCCTTTTAACCTAATCTAAGCCTAAACTAATACTGAGCTAACCGGAAGTCTATAAAGTCCGCATAAGTAAGTCACAGTCATGGCCGTAAGAGGCACCAAGTAGGGCCCTGGACCAATTAACCTAAGTAAGGTAAATAAGAAACACAGACGATGGGAAGAGACGCTACAGTGGCATTTTCAGTTGAGGAGAAGGGAAAGCAAGGGGAAGCACAGGAAAGGGAGAAGAGAAGTAAGAGGACGGAAAAGGAAGGAGAGAAGGACAAACAGAAGCAGAATAGGTAGGAAATGAAGACAGAATAGGAATAAGGAACCTAAATTTGAATTTGGGAAGTAAGGCCTAATTGGTTAATTAATGTGGATTGGTTAAACTAAATTAATATGTAAACTAAATTTGGTTAATTATAAAACTAACTATTGTTAAACTAAATTAGACTAAACTAATAAAATTAAAACTAAATATTGTTTATTATTAACTAAAATGTAAAGTAAATTAAACTAAATGTGTTGAAATTAAACTAAATTATGACTAAAGGCTATTCTAAAACTAAAATTTGAAATTGACCAAAAAAAACTAAATTAAGTAAGAGGGAAAAGGCAAAGTTGGAAAGGGTATAAAAGGAGAAGAGGGGAAAGCCTGCAAGGAAGCACTACAGATCAGCTATGACGACTGAAGAAGACACAACCATGTCGAAACGTCTCGCGAGCTGATCATGTATGGCCATAGTGCCTAATTTTTTGAACCCCCACTACCTTTGGGTGTGGGAACTAAAAATTAAAAAACTATAAGAAGTAAACTAAATATGTTTATTAAAACCTAATTAAGGAGAACTAATTTGTAACTAAACTAACTAATAATGTGAACAAATTAAGTGTCTATGTACTAATATTATAACTAACAATGTGTTGAAAATAAAAAGTAAACTAAATTGTTTACTAAAATCTAAAACAAAAAAGAAAAAGAACCTAAATAAGGTCTAACGAACTAAGTGAAGGGGTCTTGGGGAACTGGTGATGGGCGCCTTTGATGGCCGTGCACTTTGTCCGGACGCCTGGACGCTCAGACATTCCTAACCGCCAGTGCCCTAGGTGGCCAGCGGGTTTTCGGGTCCTACATAATTTTTTGTCCTATTGGTGAGTACCCCCCACCCCCCCTAGCCTAACTATGTCTGAACCATTTGGAATGCCCAATTGGCCTAAGTCAGTCAGTTGTTTGAGTATGTAGTCAGTTTGGTCCCTAAACCTAAAGTCAGTCTTTAATTGGTTGGCCCTAATCTAAGTCAGTCTATAGTGCCTAAGCTAAATATGTAAATTAGTCCCTATCGGTAGTCTGCCTAAACCTAAGTCAGTCTGGTCCTGTCTATTTATCCTATGCCTGTCTAGCTAATTCAATGTACTGATGTCCTATCCTAATCCCAAGTCTGCCATTGAACCTAATTCTATCCCCCGCCTTTTAACTAATCTAAGCTAAACTAATACGACAACCGGAAGTCTATAGTCGCAAATAAGTCACATCATGGCCTAGAGGCACAGTAGGCCTGGACCAATAACCTAAGAAGGTAAAAAACAGCGAGGGAAGAGACGCTACAGTGCAGTTCAGTTGAGGAAGGGAAGCAAGGGAAGCACAGGAAAGGAGAGAGAAGTAAGAGGACGGAAAAGGAAGGAGAAGGAAAAAGAAGCGATAGGAGGAAATGAGACGATGAATAAGGAACCTAATTTGAATTTGGGAAGTAAGGCAATTGTTAATTAATTGATTGGTAAACTAAATTAATATGTAAACTAAATTTGTAATTATAAAACTAACTATTGTTAAACTAAATTAGACTAAACTAAAAATTAAAAACAAATTGTTTATTATAACTAAATGTAAAGTAAATTAACTAAATGTGTTGAATTAAACTAAATTATGACAAAGCAAATTAAAAACTAAAATTTGAAATGACAATAAAACTAATTAAGTAGATGGAAAAGGCAAAGTTGGAAGGTATAAAAGGAGAAGGGGAAGAAGCCTGCAGGAAGCACTCAGATCAGCTTGCGACTGAGAAGCACAACATGTCGAAACGTCTCGCGAGCTGATCATGATGGCCTAGTGCCTAATTTTTTGAACCCCACACCTTTGGGTGGTGGGAACTAAAAATTGAAAAAACCTTAATAAGAAGTAACTAAATAATGTTATAAACCTAAATTAGAGAAACTAATTTAAACTAAATAAACTACTAATGTAACCTAAATTAAGTGTCTATTATCCATATGATACCTAACATGTGTAAGGTAAACTTTTAAGTAAAATAAATTGTTTACTTAAACTAAACAAATAAGAACACCTAAATAAAGTTTATGAAACTAAGTTGGGGGCTTGGCTTGTTGGGCCTTTAGGCCCGTACTTTGGTACCGGAAGTCTGGAAGTCAGCACAACCTAACCGCGGCCTAGGCCCGGGTTTTCCGGGCTCCTAAATAATTTGCTATGGGAGTACCCCCACCCCCTAGCCTACATGGCTGAACAATGGATAGCCCAATTGTGGAAGTCAAGCAAGTATTGAGAGTAAAGAGTCAGATGGCCAACTAAAGTCAGTCGATTGGTCGCCAATATAAGATTAAATGATTTAAGTGGGCTATGCTAACTAAATTGATGTAAATATATCGTATAGTCTTCCTAAACTAACGTTGGGCTGACTATACCAATGCCCGTCCTAGCTATTTAATGTACTAAATGTGTAAACCTAATCAAGTCTGCTATTGAACTAATTTATGCCCCCGCCCTTTAACTAATACTACAAACTAATACTGAGCTAACGGAAGAAAACCGCAAAGTAAGTCACAGTTGGGAAGAGGACCAGAAGGGCCGGACCATTAATAAGAAGGAATAAGAAACAAACGATGGGAAGGGAGCTACAGTGGCAGTCAGTTGAGGAGAAGGAACCATGGGGTGGGAAAGGAAAAGAAGTAAAGGACGAAAAGAAGGAAGAAGGAAATAAAGCAATAGTAAGGAAGACAGAATGAATAAGAACCTAAATTGAATTTGGAGTAAGGTAATTGGTTATTATTGAATTGTTAAACTTAATTAATATGTAAAAACTAAATTAATTATAAAACTAAATATTTTAAACTAAAAAAACAAAAAAATAAAACAATAAATTGTTTATTAACTAAATAAAGTAATTTAAAATTTTTGATTATAAATAGAATTATGGTTCAAAATTTGAAATTGACAATTTAAACTAAATAGTAAGAGGGAAAGGCAGTTGAAAGGGTATAAAAAGAAGGGAAACCTGCAGGAACATCAGATCAGCTAGACGTGAACCATTGAGCCCAGTGTAGTTGCAAGTTTATATTACATGATTGGTCCCAAAACTAATCAGTTTGGTCGCTAATCCTAAGTCAGCTATTAGTTTAAGCTAAATTAGTGTAAATTAGCCCTATCCGTAGTCTTGCCTAACCTATCATTGGTCCTGTCCTATTTGTTAATGCTGTCCTGCCAATTCTAATGTACTGATTCTATCCAATCCCAAGTCTGCTATTTGAACTATTCTATGCCCCCCCCCTTTAACTAATTAAGCCTAACTATACTGAGCTACCGGAAGTCTAAAGCCGCACAAGTAAGTCACATCATGCCTGAGGCCCAGTAGGGCCCTGGACCAATTACTAAGTAAGGTAATAAGAAACACAGACAGGGAAAGACGTTGCATCAGTTGGAGAAGAGCAAGGGAAGCCAGGAAGGGAGAAGAGAAGAAGAGGACGGAAAGGAGAAAGAGGACAAACAAAGCAGAAAGGTAGAATGAAGCAGATATAGGAACCTAAATTTGAATTGGAATAGGTATTGTAAATTAATGTGATTGGTTAAACTAAATTAATATGTAAACTAATTGTAATTATAAATACTATTGTAAATAATGATAAACTAAAAATTAAACAATATTGTTTATTATAACTAAATGAAGTAAATTAAACTAAAGTGGTATTAACTAAATATGACTAAGGCATAAATAAATTTGAAATTACAAATAAAAACTAATAAGAAGAGGGAAAGGCAAAGTGGAAAGGTAAAAGGGAAAGGGGAAGCCTGAAGGAAGCAACAGATCAGATGACGACTGAAGAAGAACAACATGAAACGTTCGCGAGCTGATCAGATGGCCTAGTTAATTTTTTGAAACTATTTGGGTGGTGGAAACTAAAAATTAAAAAACCTAATAGAAGTAAACTAATATGTTTATAAACCTAAATTAAGGAGAAACTAAAATATTGTAAACTAAACTAAACTAACTAATGTGAAACTAAATTAAGTGTCTACTGTAACCAATATGTAATAACCTAACTAATGTGTATGAAACTATATAAAAGTTAAAACTAAATTTTACAAAATCTAAAAAAACAAATAAGTAAAAGACCTAAAAAAGGGTGTCTAACAAACTAAGTGAAGAATGGTGCTTGGGATGGGAGGCGCCTTTGAATGGCCCGTGCACTTTGGCCAGGACCAGGTCTGGACGTCTCACCTACATAACCCCATGCCCCTAGGCCTACCGTTACGCTCCTAACACATTTTTTTACCTATGGTACCCCCCCACCCCCCCTAGCCAACTAACCTAACCCAATTGGAAGCCCAATCCAACTTAGTCAATTTTTGTGATTAGCAGGGTAGGTCCTAAAAAGTCAGTCTATTGTCCTAATCCTAAGTAATAAGTCCCTACCATGTCTGCCTAAACCTAAGAGTTGGTGTCAATTAGTCCTATGCCGTGTCCTAGCCTAATCTAATGTACTGGGATGTCCTATCCTAATCCAATCTGCCTATGACCTAATTCTAATGCTCCGCCTTTTAACCAATCTAACTTTAACCTATGAGCTAACCGCACAGCTATAAAGCCACATAAGTAATACATCATGGCCTAAGAAGCTACAAGTGGGCCCTGGATAATTAACTAGCAGGTAAAGCAGAATCAGCTGGACCATGAACAATGTAGTGGCATCATCAGAGAAGGGAAAGCAAGGAAGCACAGGAAAGGGAAGGAAAGAAGGGACGAAAAGGAAGGGAGAAGGACAAAAGAGCGGAATAGGTAGGAAAGAAACAGAAAGAATAAGGAACCTAAATGATTTGGAATAAGCTAATTGGTAAACTAATTTGAATTGGCTAAACTAAATAATAGTAAACTAAATTTGGTAATTATAAAACAATAATTGTAAACTAAATTATAAATTAAAAATATTAAACAATTAAAACTAAAATTGTTTATTATAAACTAAATTAAGTATAATTATTAAAGTAATTAAAGTAAATTAAACTAAAAGGAAATTAAAAATAAATTTGGAAATACTAAAAACAAAAACTAAAAATAATAAAAAATAAGAGGAAAAGGGCAAAGTAGGAAAGGTATAAAAGAGAAGAGGGGAAAGCCTGCAAGGAAGCACTACAGATCAGCTATGACGACTGAAGAAGACACAACATGTCGAAACGTCTCGCGAGCTGATCATGTATGGCCATAGTGCCTAATTTTTTAACCCCCACTACCTTTGGGTGTGGGAAACTAAAAATTGAAAAAACCTAAATTAAGAGTAAAAAAATTTTATAAAACCTAAATTAAGAGAAACTAAATTTGTAAACTAAAACTAAACTAACTAATGTGAACCTAAATTAAGTGTCTACTGTAACTCAAATATGATAACACCTAATATGTGTTGTAAACTATAAAAAGAAAATAAAATGTTACTAAATCTAAAAACAAAATAAGAAAAAAACCTAAATAAAGTGTCAACAAACCTAAAGTGAAGGAAGGTGCTTGGGGAACTTGGTGATGGCGCTGGCCTATTTGCTCCGGACTAGGTCCTGGGACGCAGCCCAATCCTAAGCCTCAGTCCCAGTAACCTGCCGTGTCCGGTGGCCTAAAATTTTTTGTCCTTTAACTAATTTCCATGTATACCCCCCCATCCCCAACCTAATTTGTACCAAATTTGTTGCCCAATGTGCCTAAATGTCAAGTTGTTATTGAGTATGTAGTCAGTCATTGGTCCCTAATCCTAAAGTCAGTCATTTGGGTCGCCTAATCCTAAGTAGTTGAAAGTCCCTAATCCTAAGTATTTAGCCCTAAGCTAAATTAGTGTAAATTAGTCCCTATCCGGTAGTCTTGCCCAAACCTAAGGTCAGCTGGGTCCTGTCCTATTCTAGTCCTAATGCCCTGTCTCAGCCTAATTCTAATGTACTGATGTCCTATCCTAATCCCAAGTCTGCCTATTTGAACCTAATTCTATGCCCCCCGCCCTTTTAACCTAATCTAAGCCTAAACTAATACTGAGCTAACCGGAAGTCTATAAAGTCCGCATAAGTAAGTCACAGTCATGGCCGTAAGAGGCACCAAGTAGGCCCTGGACCAATTAACCTAAGTAAGGTAAATAAGAAACACAGACGATGGGAAGAGACGCTAAGTGGCAGTTCAGTGAGGAGAAGGGAAAGCAAGGGGAAGCACAGGAAAGGGAGAAGAGAAGTAGAGGACGGAAAAGGAAGGAAGAAGGACAAACAGAAGCAGAATAGGTAGGAAATGAAGACAGAATAGAATAAGGAACCTAAATTGATTTGGGAAGTAAGGCCTAATTGGTAAATTAATTGGATTGGTAAACTAAATAATATGTAAACTAAATTTGGTTAATTATAAAACAACTAATTGTTAAACTAAATTAGGTAAATTACTAAATTAAAATAATTAAAACTAAAATTGTTTATTATTAACTTAAATGTAAGGTAAATAAATTTAATGTATTGTAATTAAACTAAATTATGACTAAAGGCTAAACTAAAACTAAATTTGGAAATTGACTAACTAAAAAAAACTAAATTAAGTAAAGGGAAAGGCAAAGTGGAAAGGGTATAAAAGGAGAAGAGGGGAAAGCCTGCAAGGAAGCACTCAGATCAGCTATGACGACTGAAGAAGACACAACATGTCGAAACGTCTCGCGAGCTGATCATGTATGGCCATAGTGCCTAATTTTTTGAACCCCCACTACCTTTGGGTGGTGGGAAACTAAAATTAAAAACCTAAATTAAGAAGTAAACTAAATATGTTTATTAAAACCTAAATTAAGGAGAAACTAAATTTGTAAACTAAAACTAAACTAACTAATGTGAACCTAAATTAAGTGTCTACTGTAACCAAATATGTAATAACCTAACTAATGTGTTGAAACATATAAAAGTAAAACTAAATTGTTTACTAAATCTAAAAACAAAATAAGAAAAAGAACCTAAATAAAGTGTCTAACGAAACTAAAGTGAAGGGAAGGTGCTTGGGGAACTTGGTGATGGCGCCTTTGATGGCCCGTGCACTTTTGCTCCGGGACTCAGGTCCTGGAACGGCTCAGCCACAAATTCCTAACCCGCCAGTGCCCCTAGGTGGCCTAGCCGGGTTTTCCGGGCTCCTAACATAATTTTTTGTCCTATTGGTGAGTACCCCCCCACCCCCCCTAGCCTAACTATGTTCTGAACCCAATTTGGATATGCCCAATTGTGCCTAAGTCTAAGTCAAGTTGTTATTGAGTATGTAGTCAGTATTGGTCCCTAAACCTAAAGTCAGTCATTTGGTCGCCTAATCCTAAGTCAGTGGCCTATTAAGTCTCTAAGCCCTAACAATTAGTGTAAATTAGTCCCTATCCGGTAGTCTTGCCCTAAACCTAAGGTCAGTCTGGGTCCTGTCCTATTCTAGTCCTAATGCCCTGTCCTAGCCTAATTCTAATGTACTGATGTCCTATCCTAATCCCAAGTCTGCCTATTTGAACCTAATTCTATGCCCCCCGCCCTTTTAACCTAATCTAAGCCTAAACTAATACTGAGCTAACCGGAAGTCTATAAAGTCCGCATAAGTAAGTCACAGTCATGGCCGTAAGAGGCACCAAGTAGGGCCCTGGACCAATTAACCTAAGTAAGGTAAATAAGAAACACAGACGATGGGAAGAGACGCTACAGTGGCAGTTCAGTTGAGGAGAAGGGAAAGCAAGGGGAAGCACAGGAAAGGGAGAAGAGAAGTAAGAGGACGGAAAAGGAAGGAGAGAGGGACAAACAGAAGCAGAATAGGTAGGAAATGAAGACAGAATAGAATAAGGAACCTAAATTGATTTGGGAAGTAAGGCCTAATTGGTAAATTAATTTGGATTGGCTAAACTAAATTAATATGTAAACTAAATTTGGTAAATTATAAAACAACTAATTGTTAAACTAAATTAGTTAAAACTAAATAAATTAAAACTAAATATTGTTTATTATTAACTTAAATGTAAGGTAAATAAACTAAATGTGTTGTAATTAAACTAAATTATGACTAAAGGCTAAACTAAAACTAAATTTGGAAATTGACTAAATAAAACTAAATTAAGTAAAGGGAAAAGGCAAAGTAGGAAAGGGTATAAAAGGAGAAGAGGGGAAAGCCTGCAAGGAAGCACTCAGATCAGCTATGACGACTGAAGAAGACACAACATGTCGAAACGTCTCGCGAGCTGATCATGTATGGCCATAGTGCCTAATTTTTTGAACCCCCACTACCTTTGGGTGGTGGGAAACTAAAAATTAAAAAACCTAAATTAAGAAGTAAACTAAATAATGTTTATTAAAACCTAAATTAAGGAGAAACTAAATTTGTAAACTAAAACTAAACTAACTAATTGGAACCTAAATTAAGTGTCTACTGTAACCAAATATGTATAACCTAACTAATGTGTTGAAACTATATAAAAGTAAAACTAAATGTTTTACTAAAATCTAAAAACAAAATAAGAAAAAGAACCTAAATAAAGTGTCTAACGAAACCTAAAGTGAAGGGAAGGTGCTTGGGGAACTTGGTGATGGGCGCCTTTGATGGCCCGTGCACTTTGCTCCGGGACTCAGGTCCTGGAACGCTCAGCACAATTCCTAACCCGCCAGTGCCCCTAGGTGGCCTAGCCGGGTTTTCCGGGCTCCTAACATAATTTTTTGTCCTATTGGTGAGTACCCCCCCACCCCCCCTAGCCTAACTATGTTCTGAACCCAATTTGGATATGCCCAATTGTGCCTAAGTCTAGTCAAGTTGTTTTGAGTATGTAGTCAGTCATTGGTCCCTAAACCTAAAGTCATAGGTCCTAATTAGGTCGCCTAATCCTAAGTCAGTCTATTAGTCGCCTAAGCCTAAATTAGTGTAAATTAGTCCCTATCCGGTAGTCTTGCCCTAAACCTAAGGTCAGTCTGGGTCCTGTCCTATTCTAGTCCTAATGCCCTGTCCTAGCCTAATTCTAATGTACTGATGTCCTATCCTAATCCCAAGTCTGCCTATTTGAACCTAATTCTATGCCCCCCGCCCTTTTAACCTAATCTAAGCCTAAACTAATACTGAGCTAACCGGAAGTCTATAAAGTCCGCATAAGTAAGTCACAGTCATGGCCGTAAGAGGCACCAAGTAGGGCCCTGGACCAATTAACCTAAGTAAGGTAAATAAGAAACACAGACGATGGGAAGAGACGCTATAGTGGCAGTTCAGTCGAGGAGAAGGGAAAGCAAGGGGAAGCACAGGAAAGGGAGAAGAGAAGTAAGAGGACGGAAAAGGAAGGAGAGAAGGACAAACAGAAGCAGAATAGGTAGGAAATGAAGACAGAATAGAATAAGGAACCTAAATTGATTTGGGAAGTAAGGCCTAATTGGTTAAATTAATTTGGATTGGCTAAACTAAATTAATATGTAAACTAAATTTGGTAAATTATAAAACTAATAATTGTTAAACTAAATTAGTTAAACTAAAAAATTAAAACTAAATATTGTTTATTATTAACTTAAATGTAAGTAAATAAATAATGTGTGTAATTAAACTAAATTATGACTAAAAGCTAAATAAAACTAAATTTGGAAATGACTAAATAAAAACTAAATTAAGTAAAGGGAAAAGGCAAAGTAGGAAAGGGTATAAAAGGAGAAGAGGGGAAAGCCTGCAAGGAAGCACTCAGATCAGCTATGACGACTGAAGAAGACACAACATGTCGAAACGTCTCGCGAGCTGATCATGTATGGCCATAGTGCCTAATTTTTTGAACCCCCACTACCTTTGGGTGGTGGGAAACTAAAAATTAAAAAACCTAAATTAAGAAGTAAACTAAATAATGTTTATTAAAACCTAAATTAAGGAGAAACTAAATGTTGTAAACTAAAACTAAACTAACTAATGTGAACCTAAATTAAGTGTCTACTGTAACTCAAATATGTATAACCTAACTAATGTGTGAAACTATAAAAGTAAAACTAAATATGTTTATTTATCTAAAACAATAAGAAAAATCTAATAAGTCTAACAACTAAGTAAGAAGTGCTTGGGGAACTTGGTGAGGCGCCTTTGATGCCCGTGCCTTGCTCCGGCCGGCCTGAACGCTCAGCACAAATCCAACCCGCCAGTGCCTAGTGGCCTAGCCGGGTTCGGGCCCAACAAATTTTTTGCCTATGGTGAGACCCCCCACCCCCCCTAGCCAACTAGTTGAACCAATTGGATATGCCCAATTGTGCCTAAGTAGCAATTGTTATTATATGTAGCATATTGGCCTAAACTAAAGTAGTCATTTGGTCTAACTAAGTCAGTCTATAAATCAATAGCTAACAATTGTTAATTATCCCTATCGGTAGTTTGCCTAAACCTAAGGTATCTGGTCTGTCTATTCTAGTCTAATGCCCTGTCTAGCCTAATCTAATGTACGATGCATTAAAAGTTCATTGAACTAATCAGCCCCCGCTTTAACCTAATCAGCCTAAACTAATAGACAACCGAAGTCAAAGTCCGCAGTAATCAAGCATGCCTAAGAGCCCAATGGGCCTGGACCAATTAACCTAATAAGGTAAAAAAAAGACGATGAAGAGACCTAATGCGTTGTAGAAAGGAAGCAAGGAACAAGAAAGGAGAAAAATAGAGGACGAAAAGGAAGAAAGGACAAAAAAGCAAATAGTAGAAATGAAGACAAATAGAATAAGAACCTAAATGAGGGAAGGCCTAATTGGTATTAATTTGATGGCTACTAATAATATGTAAACTAAATTGTATTAAAAACAACATTGAACTAAATTAGTACTAAATTAAAACTAATATTGTTATATAACTAAAGTAAGTAAATAAATTAATGTGTAATTAAACTAAATTTGATAAAGTAATAAATAAATTGATCTAAATAAACAAATTAGTAGGGAAAAGGCAGTGAAAGGGTATAAAGGAGAAAGGGGAAAGCCTAAGGAAATAGTCCTATGACGACTGAAGAGCCAACTGTCAAGTCTCGGAGCTGTCATGTATGGCCATAGTGCCTAATTTTTTGAACCCCCATCCTTGGTGTGGGAAACTAAAATTAAAAACCTAAATAAGAAGTAAACTAAATAGTTATAAACCTAAATTAAGGAGAACTAAATTTTAAACTAAGCTAAACTACTAAGTGAACCTAAATTAAGTCTACTGTAACAAATATGTATAACCAACTAATGTGTTGAACATATAAAGTAAACAAATATGTTACTAAAAAAACAAAATAAGAAAAGAACTAAATAAAGTGCTAACGAAACTAAGTAAGGAGGTGCTTGGGGAACTTGGTGATGGGCCCTTTGATGGCCCTGCACTTTTGTCCGGACTAGTCTGGAAGCTACACAAATTCCTAACCGCAGTGCCCTAGGTGGCCTAGCGGTTTTCCGGTCTAACATAATTTTTTCCTATTGGTGATACCCCCCCACCCCTAGCTAACTAGTTTAACCAATTTGGAATGCCCAATTGTGTAAGTCTAGTCAAGTGTTATGAGTATGAGTCAGTATGGTCCCTAAACCTAAAGTCAGCGTCATTTGGCGCCTAATCCTAAGTCAGTCATTATGCCTAAGCCTAAATTAGTGAAATTAGCCCTATCGGTAGCTGCCTAAACCTAAGGTCAGTCTGGGTCCTGTCCTATTAGCCTAATGCTGTCTAGCTAATTCTAAGTACTGATGTCCTATCCTAATCCAAGTCTGCTATTTGAACCTAATCTATGCCCCTTTTAACCTAATTAAGCTAAACTAATATGACTAACCGGAATCTATAAAGTCCAAATAAGTCAATCATGCCGTAAGAGGACCAATAGGGCCCTGGACAATTAACTAAGTAGGTAAAAGAAAAGCGATGGAAAGACGCAAGTGGCATTAGTGGGAAAGGGAAAGCAGGGGAGCACAGGAAAGGAGAGAGAAGTAGGGACGGAAAAGGAGAAGAAGGACAAACGAAGCAAATAGGTAGGAAATGAGACAGAATAGAATAGGACCTAATTGATTTGGAAGTAAGCCTAATTGTAAATAATTTGGATTGGCTAAACTAATAATATGTAAACTAAATTGTTATTATAAACTAATAATTGTTAAACTAATTAATTATAATAAAAATTAAAATAATATTGTTTATTATTAATTAAGTAGTAAATAAATTAATGTTGTAATTAACTAATTTGACTAAAGCTAAATAAAACTAAATTTGAAATTGACTAAACTAAAACTAAATTAAGTAAAGGGAAAAGCAAGTGGAAAGGTTAAAAGAGAAGGGAAAGCCTAAGAAGCACTCAGATCAGCTAGACGACTGAAGAAACCAACATGTCGAACGTCTCGCGAGCTGTAGTAGGCCAAGTGCCTAATTTTTTGAACCCCCATACCTTGGGTGGTGGGAAACTAAAATTAAAAACCTAAATAAGAAGTAAACTAATATGTTATAAACTAAATTAAGGAGAAACTAAATTGTAAATAAACTAAACTAACTAAGTGAACCTAAATTAATGTCTACGTAACCAAATATGTATAACCTAATAATTGTTGAAACATTAAAAGTAAACTAAATTGTTTCTAAATTAAAAACAAAATAAGAAAAGAACTAAATAAAGTGTCTAACGAAACTAGTGAAGGAAGTGCTTGGGGAACTTGGTGATGGGCGCCTTGAGGCCCGTGACTTTTGCTCGACTAGTCTGGAAGCTACCACAAATTCTAACCGCAGTGCCTAGGTGGCCTAGCGGGTTTCGGGCTCCTAACATAATTTTGTCATTGGGAGTACCCCCACCCCCTAGCTAACTATGTTTAACCCAATTTGGATATGCCAATTGTCCTAATCTAAGTCAATTGTTTATTAGTAGTAGTCAGATTGGTTAAACTAAAGTTCAATCAATTTGGTCGCCTAATCCTAATCAGTCTATTAGTGCCTAAGCCTAATTGTGTAAATTAGTCCCTATCGGTGTCTTGCCCTAAACCTAAGGTCAGCTGGTCTGTCCTATTCAGCCTAATGCTTCTAGCCTAATCTAATGCTGATGCCTATCCTATCCCATCGCCTATTGAACCAATTCATGCCCGCCCTTTTAACCTAATCTAAGCCTAAACTAATATGAGCTACCGGAAGTCTATAAAGTCCTAGTAAGTCACAGTCGGCCGTAAGGGCACCAATAGGGCCCTGACCAATTAACTAAGTAAGGTAAATAAGAAACAGACGATGGGAAGAGACGCAGTGGCTTCAGTAGGGAAGGGAAACAAGGAAGCCAGGAAAGGGAGAAGAAAGTAGAGGACGAAAAGGAAAGAGAAGGCAACAGAACAGATAGGTGGAATGAAGACAGAATGAATAAGGCCTAAATTGATTTGAAGTAAGGCCTAATTGTAATTAATTTGATTGGCTAAACTAATAAAGTAAACTAAATTGTATAACAATATGTTAAACTAAATTAGTTAAATCTAAAAATTAAACTAAATATGTTTATTATAACTAAAGTAAGTAAATAAATATGTTTGAATTAAACTAATAGACTAAAGGAAATAAAATAAATTGGAAATGACAAAAAAACTAAATTAAGTAAAGGGAAAAGGCAAATGGAAAGGAAAAAGGAAAGAGGGAAAGCCTAAGGAAGATAGATCAGCTATGAATGAAGAAACAAACTGTAAACGTCTCGATGATATGTATGCATATCTAATTTTTGAACCATACTTTGTGTGGAAACTAAAATTAAAAAACCTAAATAAGAAGTAAACTAAAATAAATATTATTAAAAAGTAAATTAAGAAATAAATTTATAAATAAATAAACTAAACTAATTGAATAAATTAATTACTAATTATTATTAAACTAATAATGAATAAAAATATTTAAATAAAACAAAATAATTTACTAAATTAAAACAAAATTAGAAAGGACAAAAAAAGAACAAATAAGTAAAGAGAAAGGCATTGGAAAGTAAAGGGAGAGAGCCAGGACCTGATAGGTAGGAACGCCGCACAAACAACGCAGTCTCCAGGCTGACAGTTAGGCCTATATAATTTTTTACCTTTGGTGAAACAAATTAAAACCTAAATAAGTTAACAATTGAAAATAAAATTATAAATATTAATAAAATAAATAGTTACTAATTAATCTACTAAAAATATGCCTAATAAGTGTTGAAATATAAAGAAAACTTATGTTTATAACTAAATAAAAAAAAGACCTATAAAGTGTCTACAAAACCTAAGGGTGGGCCTTGGATTGCTAATGGCCCTTATGCCTTCTATGTCGACTTCCTACCCATCGCATTGCACCTTTTCTCCCCGCATTTTACTCTAGTAAATATTCCTACCGATAGTCTATAGCCAATAGTCTATTTGCTAAGCGAATGAGTCTGACATTCCTAATAAGTATAGTGACTACACATGGTAAAGCTAATGCCATCAGTCATATGAAAGCCAAGGAATAGCCAGGGAGCATTGCTAAGCAAGGCGTGGTGCATATCAATGCGGTCCACTAACATGAATAAAACCAATTCTTGGCTAACCTAATTGCATCCATTTGACTAACTAAACTAAGTACAATGTAAGTCAAAAGTACGTAACAAAAGGAAATAAGACAAATAAACTAAATTTTAGAAAAAGAAGAA
This sequence comes from Lutjanus argentimaculatus, assembly GCA_034769285.1. NCBI lineage: Eukaryota > Metazoa > Chordata > Actinopteri > Lutjaniformes > Lutjanidae > Lutjanus > Lutjanus argentimaculatus. The sequence goes on along the minus strand of JAWZSL010000366.1, from coordinate 2,413 downwards.
AAAAATGATGATAGACAATAGAAAAGAAAGAAACAAATGGAAAGAATAAAGAGAAAGTAAGAAAGGAAAAAGGAAAGTTGGAAAAGGTAAAAGAAAGAGGAAATAAATAAGATAGTATTAACAATTGAAGAAAAAAAATTAAAACTAAATTGTATTTAGAAATTAATTTTTAAACAATACTTGGATGGAAATAAATTAAAAAAAACTAATTAAGAATTAAACTAAAATTAAAATAAATTAAGAATAAAATTAAATAACTAAAAAAATAAATAAATGAAAAATAAAGAAATAAAGTGAGAAATAAAAGCAAAGTAAAAATTTTAAAACAAAATGGGAAACTAAAAATGCAAGAAACCACATGTGAAAAATTGGAAAAATATAAAAAGCTAATTATGAATACTAAATAATGGCTGAAGACTAAAAAAAACTAACTAGAGATAAGCTAATAGTTTTAAACGACTAAAATAATATTTGCAAATTGAAGTAAACACCAGTACCTAATAGTGTCTGGAAACAAATTGGATAACCAATCTAATTGTCTGAAAGAGTGCAGTTTGGTACAATTTGATGTGTCCGTTCCGACAAAGTCTATGCCTAACTCATTGTCCCAGCCTAGTCTGCATTGTCTTCCGGTGTTGCCCTAAAACCATTATCGTCATTCCATTTGTCTATCTATCCTAATAATTTCATGTCTTCTTCCAATCCCTATTTATAATTCATTGCCTCCCTTAATAATTAGCCCTAACCAATCATTGTACAGGTAACTCAATAGTCCCAGTATGGTAACACCTAAGTCGCTGCCAATTAACCTAAGAAGGTAAACAAGAAACACAGACGATGGGAAGAGACGCTATAGTGGCAGTTCAGTCGAGGAGAAGGGAAAGCAAGGGGAAGCACAGGAAAGGGAGAAGAGAAGTAAGAGGACGGAAAAGGAAGGAGAGAAGGACAAACAGAAGCAGAATAGGTAGGAAATGAAGACAGAATAGAATAAGGAACCTAAATTGATTTGGGAAGTAAGGCCTAATTGGTTAATTAATTTGATTGGCTAAACTAAATAATATGTAACTAAATTGGTAAATTATAAAACAATAATTGTTAAACTAAATTAGTTAAACTAAAAAAATATGTTATTATAATTAAATGTAAAGTAAATTAAACTAAATGTGTGTAATTAAACTAAATTATGACTAAAACTAAATAAGTAAATAACTAAATTTGGAAATTGACTAAATATAAAACTAAATTAAGTAACAGGGAAAAGGCAAAGTTAGGAAAGGTATAAAAGGAGAAGAGGGAAAGCCTGCAAGGAAGCACTAGCAGATCAGCTATGACGACTGAAGAAGACACAACATGTCGAAACGTCTCGCGAGCTGATCATGTATGGCCATAGTGCCTAATTTTTTGAACCCCCACTACCTTTGGGTGGTGGGAAACTAAAAATTGAAAAAACCTAAATTAAGAAGTAAACTAAATAATGTTTATTAAGAACCTAAATTAAGGAGAAACTAAATGTTGTAAACTAAAACTAAACTAACTAATGTGAACCTAAATTAAGTGTCTACTGTAACTCAAATATGTGATAACCTAACTAATGTGTGTGTAAACCATATAAAAGTAAAACTAAATAATGTTTACTAAAATCTAAATACAAAATAAGGAAAACGAACCTAAATAAGTGTCTAACGAACCTAAGTGAAGGGAGGTGCTTGGGAATTGTGAGGGCGCCTTTGATGGCCGTGCACTTTTGCTCCGGGACTCAGTCTGGAAGGCTCAGCCACAAATTCCTAACCCGCCATGCCCCTAGGTGGCCTAGCCGGGTTTTCCGGGCTCCTAACTAATTTTTTGTCCTATTGGTGAGTACCCCCACCCCTAGCCTAACTATGTTCTGAACCCAATTTGGATATGCCCAATTGTGCTAAGTCTAGTCAAGTTGTTATTGAGTATGTAGTCAGTCATTGGTCCCTAAACCTAAAGTCAGTCGATTTGGTCGCCTAATCCTAAGTCAGTTGAGAAGGTCGCCTAATCCTAAAGTCAGTCTATTAGTCGCCTAAGCCTAAATTAGTGTAAATTAGTCCCTATCCGGTAGTCTTGCCCTAAACCTAAGGTCAGTCTGGGTCCTGTCCTATTCTAGTCCTAATGCCCTGTCCTAGCCTAATTCTAATGTACTGATGTCCTATCCTAATCCCAAGTCTGCCTATTTGAACCTAATTCTATGCCCCCCGCCCTTTTAACCTAATCTAAGCCTAAACTAATACTGAGCTAACCGGAAGTCTATAAAGTCCGCATAAGTAAGTCACAGTCATGGCCGTAAGAGGCACCAAGTAGGGCCCTGGACCAATTAACCTAAGTAAGGTAAACAAGAAACACAGACGATGGGAAGAGACGCTATAGTGGCAGTTCAGTTGAGGAGAAG